>QYTT01093399.1:50048-66576 GCA_006980735.1 Dasypogon diadema
ACTTCAATCTGAAGATGTTGTGCGTCCTTCATTACCCGCGGGAGTCCACTTAATATTTGCTGGCTTGTCTCCTCTAGTGCAGTATTTAGCTGCTGCACATATGCAACTTCGACACCAAAGATGAAATAAACACAAATATACATGGAAATAATAACTAGTTATTATTTCCATGCAAATATATTTCTCTTTATATGGTGGCAGCTGTCAAACAACGGCCATTTTAGAATTCAGCTGGAAATTTACTCAGCTGCTTTTCAGCACAATTTTGTTGGTTTATTGTTGGTTCTACTGAATTTTGAAGTTCTTGAGGATGAAAGAGACAACTGCAAAGTTGACCCTTTTTATCTTGGGATTTTCTTCTAGGTAAGCAGTCCATATTATATATAGGTCTGTGGTTCCACCAAATGCCCATCAACATGATCAAACTTTGGCCTATCAAACCAAATGTTCTGACCGGAAGAAAATGTTTGTAGAGATTTCAAAACGAAATTCCTCTCCCCTAGACAGGATTTTTGAGGTTGGAAAGAATCACTAAACATAATGGACAGAATGTAAGTGATTAGAAAATATTCAATTGAATCCTCTGCACTCCAGCCGATTTTGTAAAATAACCTACCAGAAACTCCTGGTACTTCCGGTGAAAATAGGAAAAGGGTTTGTTGTGAAAGAAAAAGATTATAAAATATCATGATTTAGTCATCCCGAATACAAGTTGTTCCAGAATATCTGTGATACAAGGGTAAAATTAGGGACATTTATTGATTTACACTGGGAATGAGAGTTTTGAAAAGAAAGATGCAATAAAAACGGTGAAAGAAATCAGGAAAGGAAATAACCCCAAAGCAAAATCATCTGTGCAAACACGCATTTCATCAAACGTCAATTAATTTGCCGGTTTCTGAAATACAAACCGAAATTTTGGAAAATTTCAATAAAACCTACCGCACACGAAACACCTTGACCCCTGTACACTGTAAAATTCAAAGTGACAGATCAAAGCGAATTCTGTCCGCATGAAAAATAACCGCTTCTGGCAATTGTCAGCTAGAGCTGCAAAGTACCGTTGTAAAAGCTTATTAGTGACATGGGCAACACTGCTCCACTCCACTCCGCTCAGCAGAAACATGAGCCGGGGGGCTAATCACACGTTCCAATTCGCATATTTGCATTTGCAAGTTTTCCAGACGTACACCGTGTCTACTTCTACTCTTGAACGGAAACTTTGCAAAGCTTCGGGGCTCATTTTCATTTGTCCAGAGCTTCTCTGACAGCTCCACCTACTTTTATACGTCGTCACTTGAGGTTGTGTTCGTTTCGCAGTCGATAGCACAGCTAACCTCATGTGGAGCAGTGGAGCGCGCGTGTTGAGAGCTTTTCCTTTGAAAATTGAAAATGTTGAGTCGTCTGACGGAGCGATGCATGACAATTTGTCATTACGTCAAGTATTATAAAAGCTTGTGGCGTAACAGCGGCCTTTCATTCATCAGTCAAGCACAAGCTAGCAGGCCATTACTAAATCGCCAACATGAATTGGGCAAATAAAATTAAGCCCCGCTTATTGTAAAGCAAATAATTGTCGTTCAGTGCTGCCACATCGAGCGCTTTACGGCCATGTAAATCATAATTACTACGCAAATGAGCGTCAATGGTTAATGCGAAAGCAATTTTGCTAATAATTGTATTTTGGGCAATTTATCACATTATAAATATAATTCCTGTACAGAAAACACACTTGGACGTTCTGCAAAATATGGGAAGCCGGATTGCAATCCAGCCTTAATTAATTATTTAAAATTGCAATGAAAAATTATCAATTTATTGCGGTGTACTCTTTCTTTGACTGTGGTGACCCGTACCATGCTATACATAAACAACACAATTATTGCAGAAAACCGATGCAGTTTAAAGTTATTTGCCTAAACGGAATTTTATGACGTAGGAAGCAACAAATACATCCGCATGATTAGAGTTTGATGTGGAAAAGTAAGGAGATCCTTGTCCCTGATTCTTGATTTCGATTTTGGTAGACAAGTTTTATTTTGAATCCAAAATATTATATTTAATTTTAGTTAGGTAAAATATAAACTAATAATAATTGATAAATTTAAATAACTAACCAAGTTCACCTGAATAAGTCCACCTATATTTTAAAGGAGTATGTAGTGTTGTTTTAAGGTTATTTGACACATTTCAATCCTAATTTTTCTAATTACGAGTAAGTTCTTCTCAAGATACTAAACTCCAGCACATCTAAGGCAGAGGGAAATTTTAGGGAAGAGAAGATTTTAAATTATTATTTAACCCGGCAAATGTTCGGACTTAATCCGCAATTTCTAGTATGGAATTTTACTGTGCAATAACTCAATGTAAAGTTGCCTCAATAACTGGTATCCTAATAAATCACCGTGCCCATCGCTAGAATCAATCGCGCGCCCACTTAAACTGCTTAAAACCAACATAAGACCTATAATAAATATAAACAGGTAAATTGAAGCGTTACTGACAACCCTAACCAAGGAATTTGGGAACTAAGTAATAATAAAATTATTATGCAATTGATTAAATTCTAGGTATCGTTGATGCAGTAAAATAATAAATATAAAGCGAATACGATGACGACGTACATTCACTTATTTTGCATTCGAAATTTCTTTAAAATTGCGACCAGCTGACCAAGAAATTATGTGTGACTTTAACAAAATAACCCTAGCCTGTTTTGAAAAGGGAAAATACTGTAAATTTCCTGAAATAAAAAGGCGCTCATACAATAATAAAATTAAGGGATCGAAAAGAAGGTCCCGATCGGCCTTCTAGAAAACGATGGAGAGCTTATGTGATGCTTCGAACCTGAGCTGGGTAGTGTCGATTAATCGCCGGATAAGGTCTCGATATCTGAGAAATGCAAACAGGGTCTACACTTTCGATTACATCTGTCATCTCGTCATTAACACTGAAGAGTCGTCCAAAACTAAGCGAGTCATTAGCTGGATTGACTTCACACACTTGACACTCATTTTTTCGGGAAGAAGCTGACTGATTCATCCGAAGAACTTTCACTAACTTTAGACAACAGTTATCAATCTTGTAATCACTGACTGGGAGCCGTGGAAAAGCTAATTAAACTGTAAAGACTAGCTTGTTTGGGAATCACTAGAGCTATATTCATCACTTTTCTAGTTCACTGAGACTTAGGTAAAATGGGAGTTTGGGAGTGGGAACGAACACTTGGCAGTTTACTACACTGATGAGTCAAAGTCTGACCGGGGCTGTGGAACTAGCGTTTACGGCGTGAATACCTAATCTCAAAGGAATTTAGGAACACAAAGATTTTTATACCATTGGACAGCCAGACTACGCTGAAAACACTTAGTGGGATCGGAGTATAAAAAACTCCCCAATAATTTACAAGAATAGAACCAGATAGCACTTATGTGAGTTCTGGGACATAAAGGTATCAAAAGCAATGAAAAAACAGATTCCTTAACAAGAAGTAGCTCCAACAGAAGACTTACTGTATCGGAATAGGATCTTGCACTGGCCGTGCACCCCTTTAAAGTAAATAGAGTTGAAAAAAATGAGCAAATGGATGTGATTAAATCAAAAGACTAAGTCAAAACTTTCTCTAGATATCTCACTGGACCCGTCTTGTATCTTCTGCCTGGAGGAGGAGTAGATAGCTGGCTCAACTTTGTGACTAAGTTGAAAATCCGAACCATCTTGTAAGGTATATACGTGAGATGCGGCAAAATACTGGATCTAGTCGGGACCTAAAGTCAGCTCAGATTAGGAATATTCCACAATGAGTATCAACTAGCATAAAATTGAGGAATTGGATTGCGAAGTGTAAAGAAGTTATTTAACTTTTCGTAATTACGGACAGCGACACCTAGTTGTCAACCCGTAGTGGTCCCAACATTATTGAAGTGCCTTGACTTCCGGCCAAAAATGGATTGGAGTGGCTTTAGGCGGGAAGGCAAGGACAGTGCCTAGAATCTAGGCCTTGAGGATGTCTAAATAGGACGAAACGCGTAGGCTCAGTAAACTTAGTTTTAGTAATAAAATTTTGTGGAAGTGAACTCGAAGTCGTTTTCTTAAACATGGCGTCTTAAATGTCGCATTTCAAGAGATTGTTTAAACTATGAACTTTATTAAAAATCTACTGGCACATTTTAATACTTCGAATTCATATCGAAGTTCTTTTCAGCACTTATATTAATGATTTGCCAGTTGTTGTTATATAGAAGCGGTAGGTCTTTCGAGCTAGAACTTCTAGCGCAACTTGTGGTGCAGAGCGGAAAACGCCCATAATCCCTATGCACGCCATCCTTTGTACCCTATCTAGTTGCTGCGTAACCAGACTACCTGGTGGATGCACCGCAGTACATCTTAGTGTAGGTCTGACCACCGCTGTATATTTCCAATGTACTAAACTCGGCGAGATAACTCACTTTAGTCCATAAACTCCAAATGCAACGTGACATTCATGGTATCAGCGATATTAGAAATGACGTTTCCCATCGCCACCAACACTATGTCATCCGCGTAGCCAATGATGTAAATGATCGTCTCTTCAAGCATCGAATGAGGATTCAACTGTTACATTCCACAAAAAAGGAGATAACACTCCTCCCTGTGGACACCCTACTTCTAAAACACCCTCGTAACTGGTTCGAAACATATTGCCCACCATCTCACCACCATAGGTCTAACCTCATGTCTTTGCAAGGCAGATTTGAGTTTCCTATGTTGAACTTGATCGAAGCACCTTCGAAATGCATCAACTGGTCAGCCAGCCAGCCAGACCTTGATATGCATTTAAGGGATACTCCTTCAGCGTAGCGCACTTGAGGTAGTCCATTAGCAACCTTTCCATTTTTTCCAACAGAAAAGTTGTCAGACTGGCTGGTCTAAAATATTTCGCTGATATTGATGATGATATTCTCTGAAGCTTGCTTTACCTCATCCATAAGATCTGCTGCCCATGAATTACTTTTTCTAAGCTATGCGAAGCGTTTTCCTCTCAGTCTCGGTCTTATTCTTTCGCTGAATTTGCTCTTCTAAATTTGTACCCTTGCTTTAAACTAATTGAGTTGCGGTTGAAAGTTGTCAAGGTATAGTTGCCCGAGTTCAGTTCATGTGAATTTGGTATTCCCATGAAAGATAAATCTGAATAAGTATCAGTGGTGGTTGGAAGATACTGAATTCACCTGAAACTTGTATTTTAACAACTGCCAGAGCATGAAATCGTAATGACTGGCAGTCTCACAGGACTAACGTGTCTACTTTGAATGCAAACACTTTGAAAAGAAAAACACTAATATTCGAAATTTGCAAACAATTGATTTGGGTAAATTGGAAACTTTTTGGTGAAATTGTTACAGGACAAAGTAGCCGCATTTCCGGTTTCTCCGCAATTCAGTGCTCTGCCTTTTACTCCTTTGTTAAATGCCAATTGAACCACCTCATTATTTGCACCTAAATCTGCTTGGGGGGCAACAAAATTGGCGAATTGTTAACGAGCGACCATTAGGTGGTAAAACTCTCTATAAACTGTGACGAGCCCGGGCTTTTATTGCAACGTTTATGTAAGGCTTTTATGGAAACTCTACACGTCCAATTCTCTGTCAAATAGCCGCAGATGCACAGGCAGGCGAGGCGTCAGTAGCACCGTGGGCGGGATTAATTAGAGCTACGCTTATTAACAAAATAATTGGGAAGCAGCTCTCGCGGGGCTGTTGGGAATTTCGCTTATCGTTTGTAAGCGGCTTCGTTGAACTGTAGCCAAAAGTGAAATTATTAGCATGCTGTGTGCCGTCATAGGAGCTCAGTCGCGGTGCGGTGCATTATTTTAGGAATGACAGTGTGATTCGCCCGAGGAGCCCCATCTAATGCGTTCCCTTGACACGACATGCCACTAAAACCGCGTCATAAATTCGTCATTTTCGTTGCTCATCACTTGCTTGGTCCTCCGCGTCGGTGATGATGATAGCTTATGATCCGCATAAATCCCCGGCCTATAAAAACGAACGGACGCCCCCGATTATTACTAAGCATTACATCCACGTTCCATCTGTTCAAATTTTCCGAGTTATTCTCAATAATCACTCGAAACAAAATGTGACGTTAGTTATGGATCTGGGCTAAAAATACTCACGTTCGCGTATGAGACGAAATGCACGTGACTCCATTTAATATTGAAAAGGAGCCATTGGATGTGAGGAATTAGCAGACGGCGGATTTGTAGTGACCCGTAAAAAAGACAATGACCGATAGATAAAAATTCCCACAAGCAGCAGCACATCGCCCCCTTCGCTGCAACTTTTATCAATTTTGCGGCATTCGATGGAAGGTCACGTGCCCGCGGCGATAACACGCAAATCGCGCGCGAGACTGCTTAGAGTCATACCACAGGTCGCGCCAGTCATGCTGGTGTTTATTTCTGCCTCCGGAAAGTGTTTATTTTTGCTCATGGCGAATTGGAAATGATGTACACACGATGGAAGCAGGAAAGTTATGGCATGAAATCCGTAGTGAAATGGTTTCAACTGCCATTTTAGTCTTCCTGATGGAAAAAGGATACATAAAAGCAGTTGTTTGGTTCCGACAAAAGTGCAAAAGTTTACCAGGCGAACGAAGTATTAAATATTGCACATCATCCCCAACGAAATTTCATCCTCTTTCCCCACCAATGCGGAACTAATGATATATAGTTTCGGGTAATAGCAACAGAATACCTTAGTTGCAGAATTTAAGGAAGTTTTAGAACCCCAGAGCTTTTGAACCAAACTGCCTACTCGGCACAACTCACGAACGTAACGTGTCGCTTCATTTACTCTTGGAGTACATCACGAACAACATCCAAATCAAAATTGTGCAGTGATCCGAACACCTTAAATCTGAAGTCTGCTTATGCTGAGTTTAAGTTTTCTATGGTTTCATGTTTCCTGGGTGGCACGACCTGGGACAACTTTGTCCATATTGTCATTCAAAACATGAGAGGTGTAGCATCAAATATTTATTTATTTATACGCTTGATAAGTTGATCACTGCGGTGTCATAGAAGTCCAGACGATTGCTCGCAATATGGATCTCGTTCACGGCGCTCAACGTATTAATTACAAAATTACAATTAGAAATATAGAATGAAAGTATGCATCTGTTGCACAGCCCAGAGATGTGCAGAAGCTTTTAAGCTCGCTCTT
The DNA here is from genome assembly GCA_006980735.1 of Dasypogon diadema. Classification (NCBI taxonomy): domain Eukaryota; kingdom Metazoa; phylum Arthropoda; class Insecta; order Diptera; family Asilidae; genus Dasypogon; species Dasypogon diadema. Next base: position 57,251 of record QYTT01093399.1, read on the forward strand.
GCTAAATGCATGTTTGCACATATTGTTCTCACGAAGGCTTTTCTAGAAAAGGTGGCTACGAACTTGTTATTCCAAATTCCCGCAAGTGTGTCGGTGTATTACTAAATTACCAGTTCGAGAAGACGATGGAAATTGTATTTTCGCACGAATATCCTCGGGAGTTTCCGAGTTAATAAGACTGTGGAGAAAGAGCCGTAATCTTACTCTAATTGTTTTTGTATAATCAGAAACATGATCATATCGACCAAGGCCATAGATATATCTTGCTACAGAATTGAAAACAACAAGTAATTGACGTTCTAATAAAGAACCTAACTTACCAAAAATTACGTCTGCGTAATATGAGAGACATGACCGGCATAAGACGTACGCAGATAGGAGTGAAATGAGACGGGGCCCTCAGCCCACGAAATACACCATATATTCTGCATACAGTACAATGGATATGGGCGTTCCAAGACCCCGCACACTATCAGAATGATGTGTCGATATGATTCCCATAAATAACTACAGCTTTAGTTTTTATTACATTTAACTGGAGATCGTTAGAACAGGGCCAATCAGAAATAGTCTTAATGTTCGCATTTAATAATAATAATAATAATGAGTTTCCCTTCTAGCCCAGAAGGCGCACTTCTCAGCGAAGAGCCAAGAATTATTTACCTATCTCCGCACTGAGCGTTCACACATTTCAAAGAAATGTGTTAAGATTAGGCTCCCCGACAAGCATGCAAGAAATATAAATGTTAGTAAGGTTAACCAAACAAAAAGATGTTAACAATGTTAGAAACAAGTAAGTTACAAAAGGAGAAGGAAAATGTAATCTTCCATGAGTCCAAGTGGTCTGGAAATGTAGAACTGAATATCATCCGCGTAGATGCGTTAATTCTCAAAGGAAGAAATTCCAATACTTTCTCCGCTATAATCACTTTCTGATAACGATTATTTAGAAAGCTTAAAATGATATTTGCGGCCTTAACGTTAAAATAAAAATTATTATGTAGTTAGTTTGATTTGGGTGTGGGAATTACATTGGCCAGTCTCCAATAATAGGGAAAATAAAAAAACAAAAAGCAGAAGTTATAATGTGGCAATCATGTTCAGAAATTTTAAAGGAAGATCATCTACATGCACAGCAGATCATCTACACTCTCACTATACAATAAAAGTCGAAGGATAAGGTGCCACTAATCGAAGAAGGAAAAAACCATCACTATCGCTGGAGTGAGGAACGAGTTAGTAGGCTCATCGGGATTCAGGGAATGTACTGTAGGTACAGAAACTTAGATTTTTCCACAACACAGATGGCAGTAAGGTTGGCACAAAACTTGGATATAGCACGAATTATTTCACAACTAACTTGAACTCAAGATTCCATCAAAGGAGGATTGGGAACCCCACTCTGTAATATCTCCTTTGTCGCATATTCTATATATACGAGTCCAAAACTGAAGTTAATGTTGGCGCGAGCGTCCTCTGCGAGGACCTGAGAGAACCTTGAAAAGTATACCACCGATTTCCAAGCAGAGTTGAAACCATTATGGCTTTATAGGTAGATACCCCTGAGCCCTGAATCTTCATGGACCGAAAATGACAATCTAGGCAGGCGGCTATAGTCCTTAAAAAGCCATTTTAGAGATAAGTTGGTAAGGGACTGGCAATTCGGCTGTGGCACCTACGGAAATGCGAAGGCGGACGAGTGGAAAGGTGCAGATTCTGAGCTCCTGAATTGTGGAACCCACCAAATACCAATTCAACATCGAAACTGCTGTGGTGAAGAGATGGAGAGTATGACACATTTCTTGTGTCGCTATCACTGCCTACCACTCTCGACAAAAAGATATAAATATTTGGGACTCTGGGCTTTACTAGGTCGACGGAGTGATTGGCCCGCTGACAGTACCTCTTCCTACTCCGGGTTTTTCTCCTATCGAGTGGATGAGCAGTGAGCCTGCTTATTGGTCCATATGGGAATTGTTCCAGTCCTGTCCCCCTTTGCAAAACGAAAAACACATTTCTATTGGTAGCCAGCACAGCTATCCGTTAGCTACTAGCTATATAACCTTTAACTTAAAATATAATAAGAGTATTTACACTCCGGTGTATTCGGCCTTGTATTTGTGTGTTCAGTGTAAATTCTCCATGAAAACAGCTCTGAAAAAATTTTAAGTTTACAATTTTGTGCATTTACAAGCCGAAATCCAAGAAAGTGAGAAAACCTTTAAGCGTTTGAGTGCTGAGGAACGCTATGGCATTCCTTTCACAAGCAAAACTGTTATACTCCGCACTCATATGGTTAATATATTAATTAAGGGGAAAAAACTCCAAATTATAAAAATGTTAAAGACTCCCTTTATTTACAAAATGGAGGCGACACATTTCTAATTCAAGGCTCAGTGTGATGATGCTACTCGTCTAAGAATCTGCAAGCTAAACCACTCCTAAAATTTTGCTGCATTATGTCACAGAAATGATTTAATTTTAATTTAAAGAAGTGAATCAATCCCTTTGCCAAATGTGCCGAATAATGAAACATGATTGTTTTTATTGCCTTGAAAACTGAATCGACCACTAAATCTGCTACGGTCTGCTTCACACTATCGCATAAAAGCACACAAAGATAGCAAAGCTCGCCGTGGTAACAGCGCTCGGACAGCATAATTCAACACAACCCCCAAACTCCTGCAAATAACACTCATATTTGTTGCGGAAATAGGCTTATTCAAAAACAATAATCATTCACATCAGCCCCTTATCTCGTAACTCTTTCGTACAAAAACTCGGCTTCCAGCAATTGATATGGCGAGGCGGAGGGGGATTTATAGCGCGAAGAAATCTACAAATGCAGAGGTGAAGTTTGCTGGCTGAATGGAGCTTACTTACAGCCTCGTCCACATGAGCTTCTAAGATAAGCAGATAAGTCCGTTGCTGATAACACTCTAGACGGGGTCAACTGACGTCACGTCCGAATATTATGCATTCAGAGGGAAGTGTGTTTGTGCTAAGTATTTGCGCTCTTGATCTACTTTAGTACTGTCCGACACGATGATTCGGAGATTTGCAATGCAATGAGCAACTGCGGAGTACCCGTGTGGTTTGGGCAGTCGTTGGCAGTTTTATAGATCCGAATTACCGTCATCCGTCCAGCAACGTCCCTTCTTTAAGCTCAAAATGCACTCACGTGAACGCAATCAAACTGTCACGTTCCATGGTTATCGCCCCAGTTCCTTGCAACTTTGAAATTGTGTCCATTTCTCTAGGAGAAAATTTCGAGCGTTTTTTTTTTGCCAGAGCAGGGAAAACATGGCTTTTCGAGCAAATTGTTCGTTGTGGATTAAAGTGTGCAGAAATGCACCAAGAACTCTGCAAGCAAGATCCACGGCAGCTCATCTTCGTGCTCTGCGAACCTCCATCCAAGGCCAACTTGAATTGCTTATGTACGCTTGAGCATCCTTTCATCATCTTCAGAGATTCCTGTACCACAATTTACACAATTACTTGAGGGTATTCCGAATATTTACACTAGCTGAGTTTTTCACGCTTAAGTCGCAACGGAAGAAGATTTGTTTGAGCAGCAGCACACTTTCCGAGTAGGCTTTCGCAAACAAAGCAAAATCCTAAACAAACACTAAAAAACTAATTGCTGCGAAAAAAGGACAAGGTAAACTGATTTCTGTAATGGGAACTAGGAACAATGCCGTTACGGAATATCTGTGAGCAAGTTATTTCTGGTTCATTACTTTGGACTGGACTGATTTAGGCTACACTAATCGAAAACTGATGCCTTTTGCACGGTTAACCACTCATTTTGTTAGGGCTGGATGTCTTGGGAACGAATGAATTTAAAAACACTGAGATCCAACCCATTTTGATGGCGCAGCTTTAGCCTGCAAATTCCATATTCATACTTGAGGGGCTACAAGCACCTGCTCTAAAAACTTTGAATATTGGCAAAACTGACAAAGTTACATCTATTAACACCTGAGCGGTCCCTTGCAGTAAATCAGATTCTATGAAATAGGAGACTTTCGTTTGGGATTTGGGACTCAAATGGACCCATAAAATTATTGTTAAGCTAGTAACTCGTAGGCAGGTTGGCTTGGCTGCCTGCGAGTCACTGGTAACTCATGATGAAAACCCCTTCTGGAATCAACAGGTGACGGATGACTTTCAAATTTCTCCCCTTGTGAGCCAACGAGTCACCGATAACAGCTTGTAGGAGCGGTTTTCAGCACGAGTCACCGGTGACTCGTCGATTGTTAGGAGCAGTTTTCAACACGATACGAGTGGGTCACCGATTTTGATGACATGTTTCTCTACACTTTTTCTTACGATAGGACGCATGTGCATAGGTATTTTGATTTTATTGGTCCTTTTCAAAATTTATAGTGACGTTGGTAGAAATAATTTCGGTTTTCTCATCCGGCAAACCGGTTTGGCTCCTGCTCGTAAGGACAAGTCTGCATTGGTTATCTAACACAGTACTGGAAGATTTTGGGACTTGCGTATCCGTATAAGCGGGTTTTGGGTGCTAAACGAATTGCAAGCATTTGTGGACTTGGCTTTTAAATAATATCATATTATAATGCAATACATGCACCCCAGTCTTCACTCTCGTTTGTCAATTTATTGGAAGCACATATCTGAATAAGCAAACGATTTTCTAATGCATTACGTTTTCTAGAAATTTGACAGCCCTAAAAAATTTTGTGGAATTATGGATTTACCTCCTTCTGTTACACAAAGCTGTTACCTTACCATGTCATGGCAACAAACGTTGATCGTGCACTTTCTTCCGTTTATGATGTGCTGTTAAAGAAATCGGTCAAAGAAGAAAGAGAAGGGTGTGAAGACAACACCAAGCTAGTGATGGAACATGAAAGAAAAAAGACTAGGCGTTCCAGCGATCGTTCAATGACTTTCGGGTAAAATTTTGGAAGCCTCCTAATTGTAAAGAATAGAAATATTGGTTGACTAAAAAACAAATACTCCTGCATATCGAGAGTGAAAATGGAGCATCAAGAATTTTGCTACATAAATCACCAAGATCAAGCTGAAAAAATGAGGGTTTACGCTAGAAATATGTTGTAAGGGTCGGTAATTACATATGTGGAACATAGCGATTCAAAAACTGAAAAACACTATGCTACATAGAGACAGCATGAATATCTTCAGAAAAGACTGCATTGGGCATGTCCGAAATAGAATGGACACCCGACGCCGTCAGTGTGTAAAAATCATCAAAAACACAGGAGGTCATAAAAAGCTTTCCGGAAAATTGATCCTTTAAGGTATTTCCTAAGCTCAGGGGACAACTCTACGATGTACACAGCACAGCTTAGATGAAGGGGAATTATTGGAGATCAGGAGGTTGAGAATTATTTAAACCTGACAAATGTGACACACTTAATTTTTACAATGAAATTTGACTGTGACTTCAGAAACACAATTCTCGTCAAACCAAAACCTTCGAAACTAGAAGCCATGACATGCCGTGAGCTTCAAAATATGAACTGTTTTTTATGAACGCTTCAAGCTAGCAATAAATGGTGTGACAAAGTATACAAGCCTAAGTTCGCCCACATTAAACCATTCATAAAAGAGTTCAATGGTTTTGCTTTTCTTATTGTGCTTGGCTCCTGGAGCCATAAAGGATTAGGAGTGCTTATGATATATCAAAATATCGACAAAATATTCACATCGATATATAGATATTTTGCTTCAGTTTTTAAGATATTTGACATCGATAATTCCTTTCTGATATATCTGTAATATCGATAACTTTACTTGTGAAGTTGTAGGCATCAAAGTCGTCAAAGATCTTTAGGAGGAGCTTAAACTCAAAACTATGATCTGGAATTGAATTCTTTTTTAAATTCTGCTATTGCAGAATTAAACTCAAATCCGCTAAAATATTGGGAAAATCATAAAGAAATATTTCCTAAATTACATAAAATAACTGATCCTAAATTCTATGGAAAAAGAACTATTTTTTAAAGGCAAAATATAATTAAAATGGCTTCTTGCTTATTATATATATTTTTTCTTACTGAGTACAAGATTCATACTTGTTTTTTGAACGTTTATATTTTTATACAACTTTAAAGAAATAAATTATTTTTGATATGCATTTTTCTACTGTGTTGTTCAACATAAATATAGGTAATATTTATTAGAATAACAACAGCTGTTTTTTTGCATCTGATCCGGATCATTGAAAATTTTGAATTGAATTGACCCCTAAACTGCGTATAAGTAGTTGATATTTCCAGAGTCTGAAAAATTAATCAAATTGCCATGATTTTGAACCGTAGGAAATGTGAAAATAGAACCTAGAAAATATCGAGTTCACGTTTTGAGGTTTTGAATTGTTCAACCTCATGGCAATCTGATGAATTTTTTTAGGTTTCAAAATCGCTGATTATTTTCCTGTCTTTAAGAGGTCAACTTAATTCAAAATTTTCAATGATCCGGATCAGATGCAAAAAAACACAGCTAACATATACGCAACAAACATTTTCTATTTTTGAGATGAACATCTTCGTTTCGAATTCAATTTCAAATCTATGATATATCGATAATATTGGATTGATATTATCAACACATCGATATGCAAGCTTTTAATATCATTTGATGTGATATATCATGATATTTACGCCTCACGAACACTCTTATAAAGGATTCACTTCGCACCAATCAAACTCGCGCTCGCAATGAAGTAACGCTGCAGAAGTATGCGTCAGCCAGCTCGGCTACCAACATGGGTAATTGAAAAATTAGTATAGTTCGTTTTGGCTTAGAAATCGGAAGGACAGTGACTCCGTGAAAAATATAAAAAAATGCAATATGAACTATATTTTATCAGTTCAACGGATACAAATTCTCATATACCCAAATAAATGTCCAGAAGGTCCCGACTTAATGTATGCTTTTCAGAACTGACCGGTCAAAAAGGAAAGCTTTGAGCCTGCATAATAGTAAAGTTTGTGCAGCCACTGTTTTCTTCCTTGGTGGCCACACCTCTTCACAGTAAATGGGTTCCTCGTTTTCGTGGAATCTCTCACATGTGTTAAATGCCAGCTTTCCTCCCTCAATTAACAGCTTTTTTTAGGGTATTGCTTAAGCTCCGAGGACAACCCTATCATGCACACAGCGCAGCTTAGGAAAAAGGAAATTTTTTAGGGAAGAGGAGATCGGGAAATTTTAACCTAACAAATGTTATAAGTACATGAAATTTTCACTGTGCAACGTCGCAGGGGCTTGCTTTTTGGAGTTGATGTCGTCCAATTAGGATGTCTCTTCTTTCGCAAATGTTTGAAGCTAGGTTGGTTCGGACGTCGTACGTTTCACCATTTAGTGTAAGGGATTCTCGTCTTCCAACGCAAAGGTGTCTAGTTCAATCCGTATGCGAAGCTTACGGTTAAGGTCTAGTCAGCCTGAAATAAATGAGTATCGACGGCTGAAATATTTTACTAGCAACAGAATGTTCTGTGTGATAGAGGGAAACTGATTATGGAGCCACTATAAGAGAACGTTGCAGTATTAGTAAACAGGTGAAAGTTCATCTGCCCCAAAGCAAAGCCCCTACATGGAATATAATGTAAGTGATTACCACTGTTGTTACTTCTTAAAATAAAAGTAAATATTCCAATATATTTTGCGTACATATGTTGTCATGATAAAAAACCAGCGTATTATGTAAACATAATAATTCTACATTCAGGTCCATAAGCCAACAATAAAACGGGGCACGCATCTTTCAGTACACCACAGTTAAGATTTAAATACAGTCCCGAAAAATCTGCGGGACGCAGTTATTTCCTGTTATGCCTTTCGTCAACTAAGTAATGAAAATTGTGCTAACTATTCGGCGAATAAATCATCTGTGGAAACTATGGCACTTAATTTTACAATTCGGAATAAAGTCCTGAGCTATAGACATTAAACGAGCAATAAGCGATGAGCCACAAGAAATATGACAGCAACAGGTCTGTGAAACGACCGCTTTCTGAAATTGTCTCCGTAGTATGACGTGCCTGAGAAAATACTATGTGCCCATGCAAGAATACATTTTAAGACTTTCTTTTAATAGAACAACTATGTCTGTGCTGTAATGGCATTTGGATAATTTCAGAACTTGTCTTCGAAATTATATTTCAGGGTGACTAATACCAGTGGTAAAAGGAATATGCCTATGCCATCGATGTACACTTTGATCTGCGAAGCCGCTGTTGCCGGCTCGTGTGAATCAACCTATCCTCTTCCAGAGGTGTGTACCTATCCAAATGTGACAGCTCTTAAGGCATATTGCTTTTCAAAACTTCTGCTGAAATCAAGAGTCGTTGGCTACATATGCACGAATTTATTTTTAAATACTTATCTAATCTGTCCGTCGCAGAAATCATCAATTTGTCACGCCGCATTTTTCGTTGATCCCATGTTGAGATGTCCAATAACAGAAAGGTGAAAAATAAGCCACCTGTTTCCACTGCCTATATCTTAGACGTACACGGCCCGCGATCTTTCTTATTATGATACTCCTATTATTTATTATTTACTTCATTTCGCGCTATAGGGGACAATTTTATATTTGTACAAGAAATGATAAACAGTATTGTACTAAATTGAAAGAAGGAAATGAACATATAATCAAGCAATGCAGAGTATATAAAATAAACACAAGTAGAAATAAAAATAAGGAAATTTGAAAGTTAGAATTATGAGTTGCACGACTACACAAAAACATCTCGACCGTAAAGGCCCACTGTACACGGACAAAGTATTCCATTTTTGAAATAGCTTCAGCAAAGTAAGAACGCTCTCCAAATCGTGAGCAACAATAGGAGGCTAAAAGATTTCTATGGCGTTCTGAATGTAAGAAATTTGTAATGCAGATCAGGCTGTATAAAAATTTAATCCTACGATGAATCTACTTTTCGCAGATTCAACGTACGAAAAAGTACGATCACCTTATTTAACTCTCCTGAATACAAGCAAGCGATCAGAGTTGCTTGGATCGATCATGAGGAGATTGTACTTGGATCAGCCGTAATTTCTGCATAGACTTAGACTAGATATGCAATCCTCAATCAAACTAATAGATCTGTCCAGGTAGGCTTGGACGTCATCAGCGTACAGACGTATATTGGCATCAACTAAAATAGTTGGTAGGTCTTTTATGAAAAGGCAAAACAGGAGAGGACCAAGTATGGAACCCTGCGGTATGCTATGAATGAGGGCTAGCTAGGAAGAAAGAGACAACTGATGATATCTTTCCTATAAATCAATGTTTCTAACATCTTGCCAGGATTAAAACAAAAAAAAAA
>QYTT01093405.1:10994-35820 GCA_006980735.1 Dasypogon diadema
ATTTACTTACAACTTGAGCTCGAACTAATGACTTTGCACTCCCACATACATCATCTACCGCGCGTTTTTCGTGAAATGTAGCAACACACTTTAAATCGTTTTTTGAGGGTTTCACAGAGGGTTTCGAGAAAACTACACATATAGTGACTTTTGAATTTTGATGATGGTCCACCTGATCACATTACTTCTTCGACGTCGATGTCCTGAGGATTTGGTTTCATTCTTTCATACAATTTCTTAATGAACTAGGATACGGCGCATTTGTCCTTATCATTAGTGTTACAACTCTTATTATTCCTTTTCTTGCAATCAAGTGAAACACCACTGTTACAATCCAATTTCACTTTTATTGACAAAAATTAAAATCTCTTTTAACTAGCTTAGACAATCAAAAACACATCTGTCCTCGAAATTAATGCACACTAAAAATCACTTCTTCATTTCTTGACTCAGTATAAATATGTTTTTCTGTAGATTCTTTTACTTTTAAGTGCAGTGAACCGTGCTCGACCCGGGAAACTCTCAGACTCCACTCTCAAACTAAACTGCTCAAACTAGACTGCTTAAAATCGCCTCTCAGATGAGACTCCTAAAATCAGACTGCTTAATTACCGACGACTCAGATAAGATTTCACAAATTAGACTGTTCAAACTAGACTCACTTCACTGCAGCTCGCTGGGCAGCGTCAGGGTCTCAAGCGAAAGCTTTTTCGCGCCGAAACCGCTGACGCTGCGCTTTAGCTATTGGATCTCTGTCCAATAGCGAGCGAGTGGTTTTGTGGTTTTTTCTTTGCCTCACTTTTGTATGGCAGCATAGATCGGATTATTTGATTTATGCTGCCGATTGCATTTTCTTATCTTCTTTTCGTGCGAGAAAATCCAAGGGGCCATGCAACAAAGTGAATTAGAAGTGAATTAGTTTTTATTTAATGGATTTTATTCCATATTTTGTTTATGCTTGCGCATTCCTGTTGTTTACTTGATATATTATATCAAGTGGGAATGCGCAACTTTGTATGCTTTTTCCTTTAATTTTAATATCGGATTGTAATCGGATATTTTAAACGTAACATTAGGTATCAGATATCCGAGCATATCAAATACAAATTTGTCTTTCCCTTACAATTATAGTGGCCTGTCACTATCACTACCAACGAAAATAGGAGGGTTCAAGATATTTCTAGAGGAGTTGTCTGTCGGCTGTCACCGCGTACACTTCCTCCATCTGGTCCGTCCGTGTTTAAATTAATCTCGTGTTACTTGTCATCTATATATTAAATGTACAAAGAAAGCTCCCAGTTCCGTATTTCAGCCACTTTTTTTATATGGAGTTTCATCGAGCTTTTCTTGAAATTTTATAATGGCAACACTGATCCGCATCAGTTCGAGGTTGTGTTCATAACTTTGGGGTTGCGTTCCTGGGTAACTTTGGTGTTAAGTTCGGTGTTTGCCACCGATAAGTATGCAATACATGGATTTATTGGAACTTTTTTCATTTCATTATTCTGCATGGTAAAATATTTTGCAATTTTATTGCTTCCTTGCATGGGAGAATTAGGTCTACAGGGGACACCTCTGAAAAAAATGCGCTTTGAAATTTAAGGTGCAAATTGAGGGAACATATAAAAACGTTATGTCACTCATATACCTTCAATTTGTGCAATTGCACAGCGGTCTCCTAGCCTTAATAAATCCTAGACATCCGGCATAAATATTGTAAGCAAACTGTGTTTTACCTCACCCGTTCCCACTAAACCAATAAGAAACAGTAGTACAGAGACTCACTGAACTTCGGAACCATAACCCACTTTGCACTTCATTTTGCTATTCACAAGAATAGTTCATCGCAAAGTCGATATACAGGACACTCGTTTCTGTGTTTCGCTTGTCTATTGAGTATTTGGAGTATTGAATACGTTTAACGTTGATCTCAATAATTGAGTTTGTTTCATTCCTTGTATATCACTACTTCACCAGTTTCCAAAGATTTGCATTTAGAGCAGGCGCCTAGCCAGCACATTGAGTTAACTGTAGTCTCACAGAGAGAGTCCAAAGGCATTCAAAATTATACTTTATTTTTAAAGCGTCTAGTTTCAGGGAAAATTTTTCACATATTTTACACTTACACTGGTCTGCTGGTGTGTTATGTAGCAATAATACATTTGCAGGGCGAAGTTTACAAAATGTTGAAAACTCAATTAAATTTTTTGGAATCTGATCGCAAAAGATGTTGTATGCCTCCTTCAAAGAGAGCGTCAAGTAATACTTCCTTTCCTTGGATTTTACACCTTGTTTCCAGACTACCATTTAATCTTTTATACCAGGTGTAGTATACACAATGTTTGGTCGAAAGAAGTTAGTTTCTCCCATGCGATCATCAGTTTTACAAGATTTTTTAACAATATTGTTTTTTACAATGGACAATTTCGAATTGGTAGAATTTATAGTAAATGTGATTATTATGTGCTACTGTGCCATAAAAATTAAAGGAAAGCATAGACTACCTCAAAAACCACAACTGTGAAATAGCCACGCTTCAAAGTTAGAAAGTTGCCAACTTCGAGCTTCAACTCATGCAGCAGCCGCAGCCGCAGCTGCTCGGCTATACTCTCTGAAGCCTGTATCTACTGACTTCAGAATTTGTGTAAGTCTTGCAAAGTTGGATCATAAAATTTGGCTTATGAAGTAAAACAGATTCAAAACGCCGTTTCTGTAGGATCAATTAAACCAAAATGTGTACTGTCGTAGCACAGCTTTTTTTAATACACCGGGACAATCAATTTACACTTGATGGGTCCGGAAATTTCTCTCCATTTATTGTAATACCATTACAAATTCAAATTGTAACAGAATTAAGAAATAGAACAAACTCATAGAGCATTTTACCAGTTAAAATACACAAAACGTATTTATCCATTCCTTCGAATCATTTACATAAAACTCCGAAAAGGCTTTTCATGGGAGAGTTTAAAAATCCTCCAAAATCTCTCGAGTTATATTTGTATTGGAAAATATTCGTCCTACTTTCTGTTTTTAGTTGTTCGGACTGGAGTGTTTGTTGAAGGCTTTTGTGGAACTACAATAGTTTTATTCCATTGTAATTATTAACTTCTATTCGCCAAATTTCTTCATTAATTTTCCCGTATCCATATCAAAAACACATAACAAATCGAACAGGTGTGTATAGTAGGCGCAACATAATACTATAACTTCAATTAATTGCCTTTAATATATGGAGATTGACCATGGGATCTTCCGCCATTCTGATAATAGTGGACATTAATCGAGGAAGATTTCACCTCCCCGCACCAGACCCCCTTTTAAGTAGTTCAACGCACGAACCAGAGAGAGCATTTCTGCCAGGTAAACCAGGGTAAATCTCCCATGCTAACATAGCAGGACAAGTTTGTCTTCAGAAAATATCCCCGCACCTGCACCTGCCCTGCCATCAATCGTAGATTCATCCGTGAATATAAAAATCTCCCCGGGTACCTCTCCCGGGTGTAATCTGTCAGTGATGATTCTTGTGAAATCCTTATCCTGACACTTTTGATTCTGTCCTTGGGCATCATGAGTTCCCTGATCTCTTTAACGTGATCCAGAATTCTCCTATGCTCATACACAGTCCCTGACGAGTATCATGTACCGCCCTTCTGCATCCTTCACAAATAGATCCAGCTTCTAGCGCAGCCGTGGGTGTGGTACGAAAAGCGCCCGTAATCCCTATGCACGACATCCTTTGTACCCTATGCGGTGGCCTCTTAGCGGCAACCTGGCATACCTTTGGCGACCAGATCACCGCGGCAAATGACAATAGATCTAATCACCATTGTGTATATCCAGTGTGCTGATCTCGGCGAGATACTCCACACACTCTCCTATATAGGCTTACTGGGTATTCTAAAAGCCTGCATTCGCAATCGGAACATGTTCATAAATTTTTCGCGACATAAGTGCGAAACAAATGTTGTAAGTCTGAGATCGGCTATATTTGGAAAATTAAAAACTGGTTCATCCAAACTCTAAAGCAATTTAAATAAGGAATAATTTATTATATAGCCGGAGAACCTCTACTTATGCAGATAGGAAAACTACATTGTTTTTTTACCCATTTAATGAATATATGAATATCTTTGTGAAGATAAACAGATATTAATTCCTTAAACTCTGATGAAGTTCTGTTAGTACTTTTCTATCTTTATCTATGGCTTGTGACTACTGAAAACCCGGAATATTGTAAATGAATTTACATAACAAGGAAAAGAACAAATACCATCTCCAGGTGACTTAAATATTCAATTGCACATGTAACGATAAGATCTTTGAACTTTTTTTAAAAAAATAGTTGACCGGTTTGTTATTTTACATTTATATAACATACTATTCTTGTGCAAACTACGTGAGAATCTCTCGTTTATTTAAAGCAAGAAGTTTTTGAGTAAACATACTGGATTGGTTTTTTCTTAATATGAAGCTGTTTAAGTAGCAAATATAATTACCGATAGGTGTCCGAGCTGCTGCTACAATAAAAACATCTTGAAAATTCATTTTTATAATAAATAAACAGCACTTTTTAAAACTTGCTAATAGTAACAAAGAGCATACACCCCACCATCCAAACTACACTAACCGGATCTTTGAACTGACGTTCTACCAAATTGACTTTGGCACATGCCAATGCATATTGGATAGGCAATATTGCCATGCCCCACTTTCTCTTACAAAACCGTATGAAAGAGAAACTCTCGAACAAATTTCTCTTAACATGCTATTGAGGGGATTTGTGTCTTCATTTTACATTTAAAAACGGTATTTTAAGTCAAATTTGGCCAAATTCTACAAGATGTAAATTCCACATTTGTTGTTCTGTTTGCAATCAAATTCCTTCACACATGACGTGTAGATGGCAGTGTATTTTAGTACTCGGGTGTTGCACTGCTGATTCGATCCCGTCATCTTGTTCTAAAAGCTAAGTGACTGATGTTAAGTGAAAATATGGCGAGCCTTGGGGGCGAACAAGTAAATTCCACAAAAGATTTATCAGGTAGAAGAAATATTAAATTAATAATTAATAAAACCACAGTGATAAGTAGTGCAATTGAAATTACGTGAATTAACGTGGAATTATTGGGTTGCAAAGTCGGGATTTGCTCATCAAAAGAACCTTGACAGATTATTGTTTCTACACGAAGTCAAACTCTCCATTTTTTAGAATAATTAGCAAAATAGTGGCAAATATGATGCCATTCTAATGAATTTCAAATTCCTATTATATTTCTGTTGACGATGTGTGGTTAAAGTGCGTGTCCGGGAGTGTGGTATGCGAAGTTCACCTGTGTGATATTCGGAATTCTCATGTATGTGAATCTGCATAAACCGAACGTCATTTTTGCTATTAAATCTACTGTGGTTGGTTCTTTAGGATTTGTTAAAGAAATTTTGATTGAATAAAGGAAATAGAGAGAACGATTAAACGCCAATTTTACTTTGGGCAGATTCGTTCATGTGTGGATCAAAATTTCTCTCATTAACAGTTAAGAGGAGAATGTCTTAATCTTTCTAGATCAATACGATTAAAATTACTTGAGATAGCGGTGCATCACATGTGCTGGTAGAAATTTGTAGTTTTCCCTGAGCGTGCATCGCTAGCAAATGGCTCATAATTTCTGGTACATTCCCACTGAATTCTCTCAGGATAAAATTCCCTTTGACATGAAAGTCTATTTTTATCTCCTGGTGAAAGACTGAAGAAAAATCTTAGGTTTTTCTCCAGATAATGTGTTTGGAATGTCGAATGTGCTTTGAATAAGAATGTCTGAAAAACTACTCATTGAAATATCCTAACACATGACGAAGAAGATCTGCCCTGAAAGGAACTAAACAAATCACTCAATCTTAGCACTAATATAATTATTTGAAAATTGCATTGCACACAAAATCGTTTTTATATTGATTTCTTTCTATGTCAACATCTGTTATTAGGCGTTATGTATCCCTTACAAGATATTGGACTGTCAAATACGCAAATTTTCAACTTACCAGGGAATGACACATACAGTCGTAAAATTAAAAACTGGTAAATTCTGATATTTTGCTGATTGGAAAATTTATAACTTGCATTTTATCAATTTGAATTTAGGATGTCTAAACCTCCACTAGTGCAAAGTTAGGCCATTCAAAATCTATAATGACAATCACATACAACTCACATAGGTGAGATTTCTCTTTTCTAAATAACTAAAATATTTGTTAATTTTTTGGACGTTCAAATCTGAAATCTTATTTGAATATATGGAGCTGGTTGTGCCACTGGAATGACCCATATGTGGACACTCACTTGCGAGTGGAGGAGACTAGACTAGAATAGCATTGCCAAATGAAGTATATACAGGGTGATTCAGATCAAGGTACCGAGCAGTATACCACTTGATTCCTTGAGGTGAGCTGATAAAAAAATCGTCCCACATACCCCTTTACAACCCTTCCCTAACGAGTTACAGCCCCTCAAAGATTTTTCGACTTTGAATGTTCATTGATGGAAGTGATTGCTCATAACTTTTGACTCACCTTATGGATTCCAATTATTTGGAGGTTATTTGGTTTAGTTGCAAGCCATCATAAGTACCTTTCTTTTGGTACCTCACTTGTTGCTATCGACGAACTGTTTTTGGCGATATTATAAAAAGAATCGTATATTTTGGATTTTTTGCCTAGAATTTTAAAAAAATGTTCTATTTATTTCAAAAATTTTTTTCTACGGAATGTAATTTTATTATTGTTTAACAATACCCCCATGTCGCCTCTCTTCCGCAAAAATCAGTAGTTGGCTACCCGCGACGGTTTTCCAACGAAAGGTAATAAAGTGCATTTACGATCGGCCCCAAAAAATGTATAGTCTGGATAAATTTCAAGTTAATAACGGCCTTTACTTAGCTCGAGTTTGCTTAAAAAGAGGAAAACAGACGAAGAAGAATAAACTCTGTACTACATGGATTCCAACCATTCTTTCGAACTTTCATAGCTCCATTGCACAAAAAACAGCTATTATAAAATAACTCAATGGCAAACTTACTTCTAAATGCCGTGTTATACAGTTAGAAATTGGCATTCAAGTATGTAAAAATAATTATACAAGTACAGTTGCGTTCAAAACCAGAGCGCTGGCATTATTTTCATAATAGAATCCAGATGGATAACAGCTGTGTTTTTTGGGCAACGGAGCTATGAAAGCTCAGACGAACGGTTGGAATCCATGGAGTACAGATTTCAGTCTTCTCGTTGTTTTCCCCTTTTTAAGCAAACCCGAGATAAGTAAAGGCCATTAATAACTTGAAATTTATCTTAATGTCATTTTTGCCCACAATTGTGTTTATTTTAATTGCCATGATGAGCAAAATCGACTCTTAAACACAAAAGCTTTCGATAAGCGCCATCTACTTTCCCGTAGAAAACATAAATAACCCAGTAAGCTTATTAACTCTGTAAGCTTGTTAACTCTCTCAGTTAATGACAACCCTGTACTGCTGAGAAAAAAATGCAGCTAATATTGTGACAATTTATTCATTGAACAAAGCAAAGCAATAGCTGTGTTCTTTTGGGCAATAGAGTTATGAAAGCTCAAAAGAACGGTTCGAATATTTTACCATGCAGAATAATGATAAAAGTTCCAATAAATCCATGTATTACATACTTATCAGTGGCAAACACCGAACTTAACATCAAAGTTACCCAGGAACGCAAACCCAAAGTAATGAACACAACCCCGAACTGATGCGGATGAGTGTTGCCATTATAAAATTTCACGAAAAGCTCGACGAAACTCGATATAAAAACAGTGGCTGAAATACGGAACCGGGAGCTTTCTTTGTACAATTAATATATAGATGACTTCGGTGCGTGCATTTGTCATCGACCCAATTAATTTTACAGCATGTAGAATCTTTCTCCATTCTTTATTAACACATTTGCGCAATTCACTTTTTTTGAACTGTTTAACAATCTGCTAGGGTTGAGATGAGCAGGCCACTCTGGTATTTTCACATTATTTACTGTCCTGCAGTACGTAATAACCGATTAATGGATTAATCCGATAAACGCTGCTCTCATTTTTTAAATTAGATTTCTAAGGGTAAATAAGAGGAATCGACTACTACTGTTATTGAACATGTCGCAAACATGTTAAGCGGAAGTTATTAGCAGTACCCAAAAGAAATCACTTATTTTCAGAGAGGTGGTTTACACGGTGTTCCCTTACAGTCTTAAGTACAGCAGACTGTGAGATGAATATTTCGCGAAATGCAAAAATTGTTTATTTGCCTTGCAATTAAATGACGGATCTTCTACCTTCCGAAGATCATTTTCGTAATTGTATGCTGTTTCATTTTCGTGCGGGATTTAATGCAACAATCACAACGAAGAAAATTTGTCATATTGAAGAGATGATCGTTAACAAATTTATTGTAACTGACATGTCTCGAAATGGACGACCAGTTGAATTTGTCAATGATGCCTTGAAATTTGTAGTAGAGCCTGATCCTTGTTTCACTATTCCTGTATACTCAGAATTACCAAGAAAACGTAGGTATACATGTTCAACTGTATAAAGGCACCTACATAAAATCGGTAAAGTATATAGGCAAGATATCAGTGTGTCAAAATTATTTGTTTGATATATTTTCTCGAAGGTAATGTTTGTTCATGTTTTCATAAACTCTATATAAAATTTAATATTCATTTTATTCTTGTATTATTTGTCTACTTTTTGAAAAATGTCCACATTAGAAAATTTCTTTCTAGGTGAATAAAGTCTTTTGATCACAGTAAGCCAATTTGATCGTCAGTGCGCCGATCGGTTTGCCTCGCACTCACAACGACTGTAATTATTCAAAACTAGATAGATCCCCTGTGCAATTGCACAGAAGGCAAGGGAAAATATATTGAGCAAAGTAGTGAAGTTGAAGTTAGGAGAGAGTGGAAGTGATTAAAGCAGTGAAAAGAACGCCCCTTTCCTCATCATCTGGTAGGATGAGTAGCACAGTTTTTTGATTATCGAGAGGTATCCTCACCATAAAACTCTTCACGACATATCCGGGGACAGTTGACCATGCAAAAAGTAGGGCTCAGGAAAGAAAGGGCAAATGGTGGTCCTTGAGGGCCTTGAGCCTTATTATTAATTGCGTAGGCGCGACGCACAGGGAACTGATGGAGACAAAAAGTGTAGGGAAGAGCCAGGAAACCTTGTGAACAAAAGTTCACTATTACTTTTATTATTAGCATAGATGTGTTCGTTTCCCCACCACCTAGCGATAGGGTTCCCAGTGAGTATTTTTATAAGTAAGCCCAATCCACTTCACGTGAGAAGTAAAAATTACTTAACACTGTATTATTTTCTTTATAATTTGATTCAAATCGCAATCCATACAAATTTGAATTTATTATAAATATCACATTTGTATAAGTTAATAAATTTTACTTGATTTCCTTAAAAAAACAAACACTAAAATTTAACTCATTTATTCGACGGCTAGGTTACAACTGAACTATTCTAAAATTGAGGAATCGCACAGAACTTAGACTATGGGAATTTACTTGCCGAAAAATGCTTGCTAATCATATTTTCCATGGAAAACGTGAATTTACCTGACGGGCGGTTGCATCTATGGCTGGTGTACTGCAATATGAGTCTCGACGTTCTGAAGACCAAATGTCCTCATTTGGTTTATCCTTTTGTGCTGGCTAAAAGAATGGTGTTTCGTAGAACTTCCTTCTGACGGCTATTGGTTTTATTGATGTTGTTTCCTCTGGTGTTGGTGTTGATGTCGGCTCCTTCAGCTCTTCTTCTGATTCTGACTTTATCTGGAAGGTCTTATGCTTCGGTTAGTCCATGACAATACTTTCTATTGCGTGCCCTCTGCTTGTGTCTGTTTTGTTGGTTATTATTATGGATCTTTTGTTTTTTAATGCGATTGCTACGAAGATTACGTTGATGATGATGCTGATTGAGCTGATGCCGTAGGTGGTGAGTTGATGAATATTTTTTTCAGTTTGCAGGAGTTCTATTTGCCTCGTATTATTGATTTGAATTTCCTTCATCATTGGGAGCGAGATTATTTCTTTGAATTGTTTATCCAAAGGAGTTGGTTGCAGGATGGCTGGTAGCATTTGAACTGATGGAAGTTCTCTAGATGTGAAATTGCTGCCGTCAATTGATAAACTGGTGTTATGGAATTTTATCAGATATGTACCAGTTAGGTTGAAGGTTTCATTTGCTACGAGGATGCTGCCGTTAAACTGGTTTAATAATATTAGGTAATTTCCTCAATTGTCGAGATATGTTGGTTGTTTGATCGGTTGCACACTGAAGGACGACTTTTGAGCATATTCGGTAGGCACTTTGATGTACTTATATCTACTATATCGTTTTGATTACAAATTGATAAGGAATTTAAAGTTTTACATTTATTTTTTATACCATAGATATTGTTTTTGTACTTTATTACCTCTTTGTATTCGGTTTCACTAACAATATTATTTCTTTTTATCGGTTTTATTAATAATTTTTCATAGGTTTCTGATGTTGTCATTGGTATGTAGACTAAGTACAGCAAACATGTGTTATTGGTTATAATTTTGATATTTGCGAAGTCTAATGCTTCTTCCGGTGTTGCGAATGGTAGATTTCTTTCTTCTAAACTCTCTATAGCTAACTTTATTTCGGTATTTGCTAAGATAAGCGAATTAATGATTCCTAACTTGGCTCAATGTATTGCATATTTTATATTTACAATTTCCTCTTTGATCAATCTTAAATTATATTGAATATTTAAATTTATTTGTTCCATGACTGGTTTTTCTTTCAGTAAAAGGTTTTTTTTTATCTCGTTTGACAATTTTGTAATATTATTTATTCTTTCATTATAAAGTTGGTTGATTACTACCTGTTTATTATTGTTTTCCAAGGCATTATTGATTTTATCTTTTATAATTTTGAAATCGTCGTGGTCTGGATTACCCGCGATCCATTTCCATGCGGTGCCAATAAAGTTCAGTGACCGTTTTGTTTTGTGAATTTTAATACCGTCAAGTAACGTCTGTAGTTGTGTCAGTTCATGTTTAAGGTATGGATGCAAAGGACCTTTATCCGTTATCTGTTTGTCAATTACTGTCTGGGTACTGTCGATGAAATTTTGGTAATGTTCTAGTTCTATTACGTGAATTAGTTTGAAATTCCCTTCTTGAATTTTGGCTTTATCGGTGTTGATGGAGATAACTTGCGAATTCGTGTAGTCTAGTATCTGTATTTCACCAGAAATGGTGCTCAAATCACACCTGTAAGGAAGGGGTACAATTTTAGTTTCTAATAAGGTTTTTGTGAATGATTTTTCCGGATTCAGTTAGAACAGTTGTATTTCTATTTTCTCTAACTACCTCTGGTTTATACCGAACAGTAGGTTTTGATCCTAGCCTTTTGTTATGCTTAACGTAAATAATTTGACCTAGCTCGTAGGTTTTTATTGGTTTTCGCTTTTTATTGTGGTATCTGATATCCTTTTCTTGCCTTTTCTTTAATTTCTCGATATTATTAACCCTCATTTTTTCGAATTCTCTTGGATTTGCATTTGGGGTCCTACCAAAGTAAAGTTCTACCGGTTTTTTTCCCGTGCTAGAGTGTATGGAATGATTGTACTCATTGACTGCTCTCTCTAGCAATTCTTCGAACGTTCTCTCTACGTCATCCGATTTGAAACATCTCATAATTTCGGAAAGGGTAGAGTGAAATCTTTCAATGTGTCCGTTGACCTCACTTTTGTACGGTGGGGTTTTGAAGACTTTAATATTCAGGCTGTCTTCCAGCATGGAAGTAATGGAGTGTGAAAATAAGGTATGATCGAAATTATCAGATTGCTTAAAATCAGATCAAATTTTCCTGACACTGTTTGTTAGTACTTCGTCCGTTTTATTTGTAGAGAAGATATGAATTACTTCACGTGAACGAATGTCACTGCACTGAGAAAAAAATTTTACGAATTTTCACTACAGAAGCTAAAATTTAATAATTTTTTCGTAAATATTACGGGGAACTTTCGTTACGTTATGCCTTTGAAATTCACCATGTATGAATAAATAAATTTTTACACACTTCTTATTTTGATAATGTTAATTGTATGATTCAAAACAATTGCATAGACTTTCACTTTGAGCTAACAAATTTTACTTCAATTTTATTAATTTTCACTGAAAATGTAGATTTGTTTAACTTACATCGAAATTAACAGATGTGTGGTTAACAACTGGAGTTGTGTGCCTGATGCCGGTGCTCAAAGTCTTGTCCGATGGGACCGCTTGTGGTCTTTCCCTGTAACGAATTAGGCGGCTGCTGACAAATATTCTGAATCTGGTCTGGTTGTCCTGGATTTCTCTATTTGGCAGTTCCGTTTTTCCTGGTGTCGGATACTTCGGGGCCTCGTTTCCTAATTCAGTTGTTGCACGGATTTCAAAGTTTTTTAATCTTTTACTTGCCACTTGACAGTAAGTGAGAATAAACGAAGTTTCTGTTTGAACACTTTATTTCAGAACACTTTTTCACTTTTTATTGAGTTATTGGACTTTCACTTTACTGTCCCAACGGTCCCTGCTCGGGCGCCAATTAATAAATTTTACTTGATTTCCTTAAAAAAAAAACAAACACTAAAATTTAACTCATTTATTCAGTAACATCTTAACATGACTTTTTCTTTTTTGTTGTTAACATGCATTATGTAACATTTAAGAACTTGGAAATAATTCTCAAAAGTTTTTTGGATTATAAGAAATAGATTTTCTTGACAGTTTTAGGCTTATTTGCTGGAGGGAAAAAAAGAGCGCAATTTTATAAATAATAGCCATATTTTGTAAAACGACTGATTCTAGAAAAAAAAATGTTCTTTAAAATGTTTGATATGCCAAATGAAGTGTTGCATACTTTTCACCTTACATATTTTGCCCCAGACGAAAGGAAAAATCCTGCCAAGTTTCTGAAACCAGAATTTTCAACCATTTTAAATTATTGATAATTCTCTATTATCCCTTGAGTAATAATGCGCACTCCATTTTTCTTTGTTTCCATATCTACCTCAGGTTTTGGAATAGGAGCATCATCTTTTATTTTAGTTATTATGGTACATTCGTAAACTTGTAGACATTGCAACAAACTCTACACGCTACCGAATTTTTTATTTCCTCTCCAGCTTCACCTCCGATTTTGCCAAATACATCTTACTTCTACCTCTTTTGTTGCTAATCTTAAATTTTCCACTTACAATGTTAGCTTTGAATGCTGAATTATTTAATAAACTCGTAATACTAGTATTAGACTCTGCTGTAGCAAAAGCATCGCTTGTTGACGCCTATCCATACTAATATTATAAATGCGAAAGTAACTCTGTCTATCTGTCTGTTACGCTTTCACGCCTAAACTGCTGAACCGATTTTGATGAAATTTGGTACAGAGATAGATTAGACTTTGGAGTAGGACATAGGCTACCTTTTATCGCGAAAAAAGGCTTGAAGGGGTTGAAATAGGGGATGAAAGTTTGCATGGTGTTTGCGAGTGCGGGACTCGCCATGCGCCATACATAATGTATGCGGCATTTGTGGTTCGTCGGCGGCGCGGCGCGGTGTGTGGGGGAAGCATCACTAAGTGTGGCTACCTGAACGGGCAGATATGTGAGGGCAGATGAGTGTGTCGCACGTATGCGAATATTAAAATTTTGCGCTGCAACGATTTCAATTTGTTTACAGGATTTTTTGCTTTCGTTAATGTTCTTCGGTAAAATACAGTAGTTTTGTTTAATATAAAGTTCTTCCGGTTTTTTGGTAGGTATTTTGCTTATCTATATAATTAAAACGCTAACGCGAGAGCTTGTGATTCCTCCTGTGAGTTTGTTTTTGCACCGATTTTAATGATTCCAACACTAATCGAAAGCTTATCAACTGAATATGGAACATCAGTAATAGTTTTTATTATTTCGACATATTATTTATGCTTCTGATATGCCTCGCAAACGCAAATTTAATCTAGTGCGTAGTTCTAGCAGAGCTCGAAGGATGGAAAAACAAAAAACGCAGTTTATAAAAATGTGTTAAAATAAGATATTTAAACTAAATTACAGCAGTTTTCAGTTAGTTTGTATTTGTATTATTTGCAACATTAGTATCCTAAAAATAAAAAAGGCTGCCCAAAGTAACTATTCCACGCGGGCGAAGTCGCGGGCAAAAGCTAGTTTAACACGTTCTACCCGGCGCTTTTTTCTGGTGTTTATATGAACGGCGAGCAAGAAATGGCAAGTTGTTCGTTCGTCTGGCGGCAACTACTACAAATAGATTTTTTTTATTTCCCAATGTATATTATCACTTTGTCCCTTCCCAGTATATAATAAGTATGGTTTTTAAATAAAATTATAAACATTTGTGGACCACCGGTGGTCCACGCCGCCATATGAATACAATTGCCTGTGGACCACCGGTGGTCCACGCCGCCAGATGAATACAATGCCCGTGGACCACCGGTGGTCCACGCCGGGTAGAACGTGTTAAAATTGTTAAACAAAACTGATTTCCCTTGGTGCAAATGGAAAAAAGAAAACCCAACTTTCTCCGATGAAATTCACGAACAAAGTAACTTTATTGAAAAGCAAGCATGTACATTCAAGCATAACATAACCGTACATTTTCAGTTAGCTAATTCTGTGTGTGTGAGTATTTAACTTTTTGTATTCTACATAATATTGAAAGTCACAGTGGGGTGTTCAATTAATTCACAATACTTAACAAAAATATTTAAGATACATAACATAAGAAAATTATTCATACACACATAATGAGCTAAAAATTATTTTTATACAGCAAGAATGTACATTACTCACTTCCACAATTAGAAAATATTTGAAATAATTATTGATATTGATTAGCGATTATTGTTCTTTTTAACGTTATTTGTCAAAAGCGCTAACACGTTATAAACGTTTCATTCTCTGTATTCACCGTTCTTATTGTGTTTTCCACAGTTATGGATGCATGAGGAAAACTATTTACAATACAGTGGTATACAACATTGAGTGGATAAAGTGAATACATTCGATATTTCACTCAGTTGAAATTTCATTCAACTAGTTGACCAATTTAAATTCTCTCGAATGTGTAAATTATTCGCAACTATGGTTGAATACATTTGGAAATTTCTAGTGCAACTGCAACACAACTGATCTTATTGACTAACTGACTGCGAACCCACAATCACTCCAATGACTGCAATTGTGCATTTACATTTGAAAACTTTCAGATATGTAAAAGTGGATTTTAAATGGTATTTTGCAGATCTCTGGTGTGAATAAAAAAAATCTTTCAGGGCTGGTTTCAATCTGCTAAGTGAGGGCATCATTCTTTATTTCTTTCTTTAATCAAGAGAAGCAATTGATGCTGATTGTTAGTGTTCCGACATAGAACTTTGGCATCAAAAACTGGATGAAAAACAAACTGCATTAGTCAATCGATATACACACGTCAAAAATTATTGTACAGAAGTTTTTAATTAGCTGTATTCCGTAGATGTATTTTTCAACAGATTTTCACCTTTTCAGAAACTTAAAATCACTCTTGCCAAGAAATTGACAGAATGGTAGTTGTTGTCTTTATCCACACCTAATGGAAAATATTCTCGCGAGTGCCTTACAGACCTTTTTAAAATGAATTCTAGAAAGAGTTGGATTTAGGAATTTTGTACCAAACAAAATTTTGTACTAAATAAAAAATTGTTGCGATTAATCGAATGCTCGAATTACTTAAAATGCTCGAAGAGTTCGAACATTCGAGTACTCCAAGAATTTAAAAAGTTCGAGCAACTCTAACTAAGCTCGAACTGCTCTAACGTTCGATTTTGAGATCCGAACCAAAACTTATTCGAACGTTCGGATGTTCGAACTATTCGAACTCTTTTTCAAGCCTTACTATCAAGAGTCGACCCATTTTTTGGCATCTTCATAAGAATGAAAGTGCTGCTCAGCCAGGCTATGTGCCATCGATGGGGCATCAACTGTAGTAGATAGCGATCTTCTGTGATGGTTTCGTGTTTGAACAGCTCACAATAAATTACACCTAGCTGATCCCACCAAATGCAGAGCAGAAGCTTCAAACATTAACATATTCGGCTCAGCCGACGATGTTAATGCATAGCCGGGCATACCCCACGCTTAGGTTAGGGTTATTGTATTGTATCCATTTTTCATCGCCCGTCACGATGCGATGCAAGAAGCCTTTCCTTTTCTGCTATTCACACATGAAAAAACGCCGCTCGACATCTCTCGGCTTCAACTCATACGGCACCCGATTTCCTTGCTTTTGAATCACTCCTAATGCTTTCAAACGTTAGCTAGCGTCTGACATGAGTTTTCATGAAGTAATGTCTCCAATTCTTCGTCTTCAAACTTTTTCGGTGCACCAGAGCGTTCTTTATCTTCAAGATCAAAATCATTATTTTTGAAGCATCGAAACGAATCTCTGCATATTGTTTCTGATAGATCATGGCCGCCGTAAGTCTCAACAAGATTTCGGTGCTTCAGCTGCAGGCTTTTGTGAATAAAAACACCCTTTTTTGGCATGAAATTTGACATGTTTAACACTATTAAAAAAAATTGTTTAGACTTCGGCGAAATGGCATACACTAAATTCCAAGCTTGCCTCTAGTACTTTTATATAGAGGTGTTACCATCTTCAACCACACGCACGCAGTACTGGTAACGCCATATGTTGGAAAACAATGAGAACTTATTTAAGATCCCAATAAAAGAAAGGCCAAAAAGTAACTTTAATAATTGGCCATTGGAAATAGTGGCACTATTTGTTTTTCTCTATTATCTAATATAAATCTCCGAATTCTCTAGAATTTGATTCATTTTAGTTCGTACGAAGCCTTTATTAAAACGGACATGTAAATTGTATAGTAAAATAGTTGGAAAGGAAACAGCTGATAGTTAATATTCTTCCCTTGTAACACAGAAGGGTAAATTAGAAAATCTTGTGTATGTTATTATCTTTGTTTGGCTCTAAGCCCAATGAAAATGTGATACATTCTTACAAGAATTATAGAAGTACTTATGAATAATTGTTTAGCTTTCTTTTTGCTTTTTCTGTAACAGTCGTTTTACCTTTTTTTAGATTCTGCATCACAAAGAGGAAGCCGTCCGTCTAGTGTAGAGAAAAAAAGTAAGTGCATAGAGCAATTACGCTTTACATTATCGCACAGTATAAGCCACAGATACATAGTTTGATGAATACTTAATAATAACATTTTATTAGCAGTCATGGAAAATTCTAATTCTACTATTCATTGGTTTGCACAAATTGGAGATGATCATAGTTCAACCGAAGGTATATGCGTCTAAGCATGTGCATTATTTGTTGATGCTTGGCTATTTACAAAATTCAAGAAATTGTTCAGCAATAACTGCGCATGAAATTTTTAAATTAAAACTGTCTATAAAAGTTCTCTAATATGCATTGTGTTTAGCTCCTTAACACGACTGTGTATGTAACTCGTGTCATCAGTTCTCATTCCTAAATGCGGAACTATAGTGACTCACATTTTATAACAAATTTTATAAAAAAAACTGTGGGTAATAGCGTTAGTAAATAGTTATATAGCACTATTGAGGTATTACAAATATTAGTTAAAATTTCTTTCTCTTCATATTAATTTTTCAAGCAAACTAAGTAATTATTTTAAAAGAGTAACGCATAAGGTGGCGCAATATGCTATCGTGAACCTTTAAGCCTAAAATTTGTAGGCCCCGTATGGCTTAGTTATATTTTAAACATGATTGTGGATAAGAGGACCCAAAAGTAAAAATCGATTCATCGAAAGATTCTTTTTGATCAACTCAAATTGTGACCGGATTCAGAAAACTGCCACTGCTTGAGTTCGCTGAAATTTGAGTCCGATCAACATTTGAGGCCAATCAGTCCGATAAAAATTTGAATCCGCTCAGTTTTAAATCCGTTAATATTTTGAATCCGTTCATACTCTACGCTTAATTCCAGAATTTGCTTAGATTCTTGTAATTTCCGTTGATATTTGAGCTGATTTCACTGAAACTCTGAATTTTAAAGGTTGTGGAGAACATTATTCTCAATTATGGATCATTTCCGAGGGGGGAAAAGATTTCGGTTTTCGTGTACTTTTTGCACTTAACACCCTTAGTATTTTAAGCATTCGAGTGCCAGACAGGGTGATCTTGCGCCTCCTGGTCACTGTCGAAAATTGCCAGCGAATACGGCACTAACTGCACTTATAAATCATTTTCTAATTTCTTCCTTCTTATGGGGCATTGGCAGTCACTCCAATGAGACTTAATCTTTACAGGAGTAAATGGTTGCAGATTGCGTAATTATCCGACAACAATTATTAAGTAAAACGCAAAAAATGAGGCGGGTTTTTGCAAAGAGCTGTGGCATTCAAATGGTTGATATGATGCAATTACAAAGAGAAACTTTCGTCGTTCCAATGTGTCCTCAATTACCTCTATCACCAAGAGTTATAAAATTTAAAACTTCAACAAGTGCTCCCCTCTATTTCTAACCGTAATTTGTATCCATAACTGGGACGCCTTGTATGTGTGAAAATGAACAGTTATTAGGTAATAAGTTTTTGAGGATAAATACAAAGAAATATATTTTTTTTGTGAATAGGAACTTTAACATACAAAATATTAATTCAGAATTTCAGTAAAATCAGTTCAAGGATCAATAGAAATTACAAGGAATTATAAGAAAATTCTGGAATTAAGAGTAGAGAGTATGGGCGGATTTTAATTTTGATCGAACTCAAATGTGATTGGACTCAAATTTGACCAGACTAAAAACTGGACGCTCTTAATTTGAGTCGATCGTTGAATTGATTCGGAATTTGAGTTTCGCACAACCCTGAACTTAAAGTATCTTTTCTAAAAACTTTGTTCAGAGTTTTATTTTCTTATTTAATGCCTAATCAATTTGACTTTTTCGGAAAAGTCTGGAAGGCATCAACCAAAGTAAAACTTAAAACAAAATAATTAATGGAGTTATATTTTTTATATATACAGAAATAAGGTTACTGTCTTGATTCATATAATCCCAACTCATTTGACTTTAATTCAAACTCTATGTTCCTCGTTTTATATCATAATTTATGGAAATTATATATACATATATGAATTTGTGAATGGAGAAATCTTTCTTTCTAACTAGCACTTAGGTTTAATTTATAGAAGTATGACATATTTGAACTTCATAATTAATTTTTATTAATTCAAATAACTATGGAAGAAATTAAAACCAAAAGTCGTTTCTTAGGACATGCTGTTTATTTGCAAAGCTATATTACATAAACTGGCAATCTGCGAAAAAAAAGTGTTTTATGTTTGTTAGACATTACTAATATAGAATACATAGATACCGCCGCTAATCTACCGAGCGTTTGCTTACAAACTTAAAATAAACTATTGTAGAAGCATTGATAAACTAATTGATCGGACTGCATTGATTCCTTAAATATTTTGTTTGTTCTTTTTTTAACTAACTATAAACGCCCAGTTATAGTGGACGTAACGTAACGTAAAAAGACGTAGTCAAAGTGTCAAAATGATTTCTGAAGTACAAGTTTCTTCGCTACGTAAAGTTTCGTAAATCAGAAACTGAACGTAACGAGACGTAAAGATAGACGTCAAAAGTTTGTTTACTATAAAATTAGATTATTCAGAGTAATAGTTTTTTAAGTACATTTTAAGTACATAATTCAGAGGGTTGCATTGAAGAAAATATTAAGTCCTTTTTATTTTATATATTTTGTTTGAAGTTTTTTTGTGTTGTCAACAACGGTCAAAGACTAGAAACAATGATTCCTTAAGTTTATTGTAAGTCGAGTACGTTAAGTTGCGTCCTTTGACAACTTGCTTACGTTACGTTACGTCCATTGTAACTGGGCCTTAATTAATGTAATAAAAGCTGTTCGTAAGACTGCTGTTCTCCTTTTTGCAGCTCCTGTTCGAGATCGTGAAGAAAAATTAAGACTAGCTAAAGAACGACAAAATGAGGAGAGGCAAAGGAAAATTGAAGAGCTTAAGGCTCAGGCAGAGGCCGCGCAGAGGTATCGCGAACAAAAAGAAGAAGAAAGACGACGTCGAATCGAAGAACTGAGAAATAGGGACAATGACAGAAGACACCAAGTAGAGGAAAGAAAAAAAGCAATAATGGAAGCTGAAAGAGAACGGCGAGAATATATTTTAAGGAAGAACCAAGTAAATGTATTCCATATATTAATAAAAATAGTGAACATTCATGTGAAAACTCTTTTGCTTAGGAAAGGGAAGCTAGGTTAGATGCAAAAAAAAGGAATGAAAGAAGTTCTAATGTTTTTGCATTTGGCTCATCTACTCCGCGGTTACTTGATCCTTCTGAACTAGGAAGCGTATCTCCGAGTGCATTTTGGGGGCATAGAAGGTAATTGTAAGAGAAAGGTTTCATATAACTGATAAAGATAATTTCACAGATCTACTTCTATAACGAATGTCGCTTATACTGGTGCTTCATTAACTCGTCGTAGTTCAGAACGGGACTTAGCAGATGGATCAAAAAAACGTGCAACATCAGCTGGTGGAATAGACAGGCAACTTGAGGGTAAGTAAATATTTAAAAGTTACATTTATCTGTCTCAGTATTTGTGTTACCCATCATATTGTTATTTAGAGGACATTCCTCCAATGAATAAGAAATTCAAACTTCTAGAAGCTATATTTATAGTTGTTTTATGCACGCAAACTTTTCCTTAATTAGATCGACGTCGTAGATCTACATCAATGTACGAGGTGTTTAATTGGGGTTTCTCAAATGATGAGCCTCCAAAAAGATTTCCTTTATCAATTGCTGCAGCTGAAATTTATATTGACGGGCCCCCAAATAAAGAAATTAATAAAAAACCTATGAAGGGTGAGGGTTGATATACAACTCGTTTTACATAAGCTTTTCTAAAAACCTTATGCATGCAGGAATAGGCGCATGGAATCAGTATGAATGCATTGCATTTTGTCTGAAATGATAGGATTTTTGTTTAAATCTAAATGCGAAAACATCATGAAAATTCTGCCACTTATTAGTTTTTAATGCTTATCGTAATGTTTAATACACAATTGAACTCCAAAAAGTGTAAACCCCACTAAAATTATTAGCGTATTAAATAAGTTCGTCGTTAATGACTAAATGCATGTAAGGATTGCACTTATTTTAATTAAAATTTAATTTCTTAATTTACTGCATTGCTACATCTTATCAGGAAATTCTGTAATCTAAGCAATTGGAATGCTAAAAAAGGAAATTCAAACATGTGGAAGACAAGTAACATTTAATAATATAGAAGAATTCTTGAACTTTAAAACATTTGATTGTCATCGCACATAAATGAAAAATTGATATGTCAGTACAAGATTTGTGAATCAAAAATTAATGTGGCAGTAATTTTTAGTTAAATATAAGTAAAATATTTGAAGTCAAAATTGAGAAAAATCGCCTTTCTTGCACGTGGGGAGTACTGATAGCATTTAGGATTTGACATTTACGCTCTTATGATATTTTGCTTACAACTAAAATTTTTAATATTCTCTGACATCTTATTGCTACTGTATGGCTGAATGTATTTTCAAAAGTTTGTTTTAGATCAGATTTTAGATAATATTTGCCAGCGTGTGAAGATAACCTTGTAGTGTTTTAAAGCTTTATATGCAACTTGCTGATTACTTTGATTTCGATAATTCAGATTTAAAAAATGTAGTTATTTTATGACACTTTATTTAAGTCGTAACATTCGAATTTTGTTTGATTAAAAATTGAGACATTTAACATTTGTGTAAATTCTTGCAGAAGATACAATTGATTCGCCTCCGATATCTTACCGAAGTGTGGCTAGACGAAAGACAGATTTAATGCCGACGATTCCTAGTCCTAGAGAACCAAGCTTTGGATCAAAGTCCTCACTGCAGAGTCATACACCAAGAACACCAGGTAAACTTGTTTTTAAGATAGATGATTCTTTTATGTAACATAATCTTGTTCAAATGAAGCTAAAGTTATTGAAAATGTAAAAGATTTATTTTCGTTGATGCGTATATGTGTTGTTAATGTTTGTGGTGACAGCTTCATTTGAAAAAGGTATTGCCTTCAAAACATATTATATCATCGAGCGAAGTGCTTTTTACGAAGTATTTCAAAAACTTATCAACTTTAAAAGGCCGTGCCGTCTCAATGACTCGCTTGGACCAACTTGCTCAACCAATTCGAAGAAATGGAGAACATATTCGGGCTATTATTGAACGTGAGAGACAACAACAATACGGATTATTACAAAATTCGTATCCTAATTCCCTCACTTCCCCCACCACCATGAAATCTTTCACAGCAAAGAATAATGCAAGCATGTCACGCAGTATGACACATTTGGCTAGCAGCAAGCCTAATTTTAAACAAGAATCTGAATCTGATAGGCGCTCATTGCGTAAAACCGGCACATTCAGAAGTATGACACAGCTTTCAACCGCAAATTCTACTACTACTACTACTACTACCACCAAAACAACCTCAACTAAAAAGATAACCTCTCGTTATTTAAAATTTGGAAAAAAAGACGATGCACCAACTTGCTTGACCCCAACAGGTGTGTTCTTGTGTTTGTAATATTGCAAGCAGAAACACTAACTGATTTATCCATTTGCATTTTTGAACTTTTATCACATTATTTCTTACTACACATTATAACTAATATTATTATTTAATTTATTACTCTATATACATTAAAATTATATTTGTATTGCATTCGACATTTTTGCACATATAAATCCCAAGTATATTGATCAGATCTGCCCAAAACGTAACATTTCCGTTTGGGAATTTATCGTTTATCTTTTGGTGAGCTGTGTAATATTAGATCCTACATAATATTTCTAAAGTGAACTGCATTTAAAATTAGGAGCTCATTACTCCATGCAGATACACCTGGACCTTTTTATGCGGTGGATGCGTACCACGTAAAAAAACTGCGCGAAAAAGACCGCGTAAAATAAAGAAACCGTCAAAAAATTAACCATGTTTTGCAAAAACTTAGAAAACGCACTGAACTAAGGAAAACTATATAAAAGCCATTTTAATTTATTCATATGCATGCATTCAGTCAAAGTGTTTTATCTAATGACTCATATTTCAAAATACATATCGTTCACTGGCTGCAATAACGGCACAACGAAAAATTGGATATTTTTCTGAAATAAATTTTGTGTGAATGGGAGTTGCTAATTTAATTACCTTAAGCACTAATTATTAGATTCTATGTAATCAATTTTTGTAAAATGACATTTTCTATTGTATAGTTTTTTATAAAATTTTCTTTTTTCGGTCAAATCATTTGTTAGTTTTGTTAGTTAAAATACTTTTTTAGAAACTTTGAAATGTAAGGGACATTGAACAAGAAAAGAAATGAAAATTTTCAAACACAATGTCTGTAGTACCCTAGTAGGAAGAGAATAAAAATACATTTAAAACAATATTTTATTCAAGAAAAAAAACTATACTGAGCAAAAATAAAACTCGCAAAGAAATAAGAAAATCCAATACTTTTGGTTGTGTGACAATTATGCAAAAAATACAGAAAACTTGTATAACCTGGAACCTGCTAGGACTTACAAAACTTTTCTGTCTTTTCTTGTGTTAGACGTCTTGTCATTATTTATATCAGGGAACTGTACCCGTGGAAAATGAGTTTGATTCAGGTTAGGGCCATTGCCTTCTTTATGTTTCAGGCCTGGACATAAAACATTTTTGAATGTGTAAAAGAAGTACGATTCTTACTGCTTTTTACATTGTTTCTTATGGGAATGTGGAAAATTATTTCATTGAACTCATCTTGGCGTCAAAAGTCTAAGACCTACGAAAGAAACTAAGATACCGTTGACAACTTTGAAGCCTTAGGAAACTAAAGGTGTAATAAAAACATAAAATATATAATCAGCCTTAGACTGATTACTTGATAACCTATATGATATAAATATAATTAATCTCATAAAACTCTTCTGTACAAAATTTTAAAGTGATAAGTTGCTTCCCTTTCGAATTATGTCCGATAATCCAAAAATCCAATATGGCGGCCTATTGAAGGGTGGGGGATTCGTCCCATTTTCAAACTCAGATCTACAAATTTTCTGAAAGTAATATATACCAAATTTCAGCCTTCTAGCTCAATTCGTTCTCGAGTTATCGTGTATACAGACGAACGGACATGCTTAAATCGATTTGTTTTCACATTTTGAGCATATGTATATAATTCATTCTGCTCTAGGATTATTGGTTCTATGCGTTACAAATGTTGGATCAAAACAAATACATCCTATCCATCATATAGGGTATAAAAATTAATACCTTAGACACACTGCAGCGAAATTATGCAATTTCGTAGAAAGCAATTTCGGAAGTATCAGTATCTAGAAATTTTATATGAAACTAAAGTGAATTTAATGTAAATGTTTGACACGAACTTTACTTTTATTTCATATAGATACTCTAGCCAACGTGATATTTTTGAAATTGATTTCCATGAAATTATGAAATTTCGTTGCTGTGTGTCTAAGGTAAATTATTTCGTTCAAACACATCCCTTTCCTAAAATTTGGTTCGATTCGCAACATTTATACCAAATCAAGCTATGAACTTGAAAGCTTCATTCACTCACTATATTTTTGAGGTAATTATGTGTGCGTTGTCCAACATATGAAATCAAGGC
>QYTT01093405.1:36164-50363 GCA_006980735.1 Dasypogon diadema
TTTGAAATTGATTTCCATGAAATTATGAAATTTCGTTGCTGTGTGTCTAAGGTAAATTATTTCGTTCAAACACATCCCTTTCCTAAAATTTGGTTCGATTCGCAACATTTGTACCAAATCAAGCTATGAACTTGAAAGCTTCATTCACTCACTATATTTTTGAGGTATGTGTGCGTTGTCCAACATATGAAATCAAGGCAGTGCAGATCCCTGGTTTTATTATATAGTTTTTCTCTTAAAGAAAATTACCTTGTAATTTTCCCTTTTACACTTTTTGATAGCGAGCGTGTACATTGCACATATCTAACTGGTACCAAATTAGTACACTTACTGAATGCATTCTAGGAGAATTTAAGGAAAACACAGCTACCCTATCTGGTTTACCGAAGAATCTTAGATATTTGTACGCGAAACAAGATTTTCATGACATTTATGTGGAATAATTAACCGTGCAAAAAGAGATCCAGGTGTACATTTCGTTACAGATTGGCTTTCTTGAGTCACGTAACTAAAATGTATTAATTATAAGTTATAATGAATTAAACAAAGAAGAAAGAAAAAGTTGATATAACTTTATATGTGTATATATGTATCCGTTAAATAAACTTATCAATCATTCCCTGGTAAAATATAAAAGGAGTTCCAAATTTTTTGCTTTTCGTGTAGCAATAGCTAGCATTAATCTAAATAACATCATCAAAATTATAGCTTAATAAAGTGCTAAAAAATTTTGACAATGCGATTTAAATAATTATTGCTACACAAAAAGCAAAAGCTTCCGAAAATTCAGTTGAAAGCTTTTTAGGGACTTACAACATTATTCGCGACTATTTAGGTCTTTTGCACTCAACCAAATAACACTAATCCACTTTTTCTAAATATAAATATATATTTATATATTCACACAACTAAAAAAAAACATTTCTAGAGAGTTGCAATCGGATGTTATATACAAGATTTCTTGTAATGGGAATATGACTATGTTTTGTACTTTGGTTATGTGGGAACGACGGGGCAATTTCTAGAAAACAGAATTTCAAATCACAGGTCTGATCTTAATACCAAGAGCTTCCATAAAACAGCTTTAGCTGAACATTGTGGTTTGATTGGCCACTTACCTGATTTTGATAATGTGAAAATTTTGCAAGGGGAGAAAAATGTACAAAAAAGAATGATCTTGGAGACTTTACATATCCGAAATATGATAGATAGCATGAACAAGAAGTGTGATACGCAGAATATCAGTACTATATATGCGGCTCTCATGAGGAATGTGGAAAAATAACTGTCGTTGGGTTTGGTTTGGTTTCCTATGGTTGGATCAGTTAATTGTTAAACTGTACAAGAGTATAAAATGCAGGCGGACATTTTATAATAGTTTTTTTAGTAAAATTTGTTGCTTTATAATTTATTGTGATTGGTTTAATTCTATTCATTCTATTCATTTTATATTGAAATCTGTGATGAAAGTATTTTTTGATACTGAATTGATGTGCTTGAGGTGATTGACTCTCTTTTCGTGTTTATTGGGTAGACTAATATTATTTTCACTAATTTATAGAATTGCTAGTGTAGTTGGAGGTAGAATATTAGAGTACATATTTGATTTTTATACCTTAGATGTAGGGTATTATAGCTTTGAGCAAACGTTTGTAATGTATCGAAATATTCATGATACACAGAAATAAACTACATTGTCATTAATGGTAAAAGAAAAGAAATCGTTTAATAGATGTCCGTCTGTCTGTCTGTCCGCGAGTTCTTGAGACGCCTTAAGCTAGAGACTTGAAATTTGGTACACAGATACTTTATTAAAGATGAAAGATCAAGTTCGTAAATGGGCCAATTTGGCCAACTCCTTCATAAGGTTGCCATATGAATCCTCTAGCTATGTCAAATAAAAAAGCGATATTTTTTCCTTCTAAAGCCAGAACGCTTCGAAGTAGATGGATAAAATTTGGTACACAAGTACCTTAGTAAAATCTAAATATCCTGGCAGAAAGTTAACCAAATCGTCCAATTCCTTCAGAAGGCTGCTACATGAAAGTTTTATTTTTTAAAGCCGGAAATGCAAATTTTTTTCAAAAGTTTTTGCGATCGTCATGAAAATATGCATATATAGGTTTTCGGGCTCACTGATAGCCAATCCAAAGTCCGATTTCTTAAATTCAAAGTGGCGAATCCACTATGGTGGACAAGATTTTCTAAACGTCATTGGAATGTTGGCAAAATGACGGATATATAGGTTTTTGGTTCTGATGATTACGAATTTAACGTTAACACTTAAGAATTCAACATGGCAGATCAAATATGAGTTTCTCGATTATCATGAAAATAAGTCCATATGGATTTTTGGAAGTCGCTGATTTCAAATCTCGAGTCAAATTTTGGAAATTCAAAATGGCGGGTCCAATATAGCGGACGGGATTTACTACAGATTAACGGGTGCGTCGACAGGTTGCGGATAGTAGGACTGCCTGCAGTTTTGAAGGGCAGCTTCGAATATGTAAGAATAAGTAAACGCATTATTTTCTGTCTAAACCAATTATAGCTTCCTTCCTTGTTTATAATTGTAAATTGTGAGTGTGCAGGTTGTTCGGGTAATTTGTTTGAATTTTTCTATTCTTTTTTTTTTGGTTTATAATAGTATAGTACATGTTAGGCTCTAAATAGAAAGCCCTTCAGATGATAGCGCGAGGTATCGACCGAAACGTTGAGGTTAAATAAAAATATTTTAAGTTTTTTTTTTTCTGGACCAAAGAACCCGGCTTCAAGTTAAAAAAAAAATTGCATCATTCGCGACGCACATTCGAATGTCTAAATAAGTTATAATTTTATATTCTCGATTTACGTTAGCCAATTTGATATTTTCCATTTGGAAGTCTATATAAAAAGAGAAATTGACAGAATCGTAGTTGTTGTCTTTATCCACAACTAATAGAAAATATTCTCGCGAGTGCCTTACAGACCTTTTTAAAATGAATTCTAGAAAGAGTTGGATTTGGGAATTTTGTACCAAATAAAATAATAATTAATTAAAAAATTGTTGCGACTAATCGAATGCTCGGACAGTTCGAACATTCGAATACTCCAAGAATTGAAAAAATTCGAGCAACTCGAACTACTCGATTTTGAGATCCGAACCAAAACTTATTCGATGGTTCGAACGTTCGGATGTTCGAACTATTCGAACTCTTTTTGAAGCCCTGTCCGTCCGTCTGTATGCACGATAACTCGAGAACGAATTGAGCTAGAAGACTGAAATTTGGTATATATTACTTTCAGAAAATTTGTAGATCTGAGTTTGAAAATGGGGCGAATCCTTCAATAGACCGGCATATTGGATTTTTGAATTATTGGACATAACCTATCACTTTGAAATTTTGTATAGATGTGTTTTATGAGACTCTAAATCGGAAAAACGTAAATAGGCCACGTCTCCCACTCCCACACTCGGGCCGCCATATTGGAGTTATCACTTTAAAAGCTTGTACAGGTGAGTTTTATGAGATTCCAAGTCAAAAAAACAAAAATAAGCCATGTCCCCCACTCCTTGGTCGGGCCGCCATATTGAATTTCCAGATTATTGGATATAATCCGAAAAGGAAGCAACTTATCACTCTAAAATTTTGTACAGAAGAGTTTTATGAGATTAATTATATTTATATCATATAGGTTATCAAGTAATTAGCCTAAGGCTGATTATATATTTTACGTTTTTAAACAACTTTGACAAAAAAGCGGATAAATAAAAAATTCTTTTTGCCTAAGTTGACAATATCTATAAAAAAAATGTAGCGAACGTTCGCTCCAAAAAAAATTATTACAGAATTACCATCCCAGACGGCAAATCATTACGTTATTTTCGACGGACAATGTCGCGTGACATACTTCACGGTTATTTCCACCAATGAGACCAAGGAGAATTATTTTCAACCTTTTAGTGCTTTAATTTATATTTTTGAAATCGCTTTTTAAAGGATTTTATATTCTTTGATTTTGAACAAGCTGTACATAAAAAATGTGATGTCGGGAAAGTATTTACAAGAAATTTGTGAATATCTTCGGGTCGAATTCCATCAATCTCTTTTTTAAGGTCTTTGTATAACAAATACCTTAATAAGTTTGGTCTACCGTTTGTAACACCTTGAAGGAGTTATCGTAGGCCCATAAAAGTTACTACTCAGGATCGAAAGTTATGCCGATTTATGAATATTCGTCTGTCAACACGATTACGGCCAGACGGAGCAATGTAGAAAGCCAAAATTTGGTACGTGAGTTTGTTATTTCCTATGTGAGGTTGAGTTCGTAGATGAGCATAATCGGCCCACAGGAACCTAATAATTTAAAATGCCTATCAAAGCAAACCAGGAAAGAAGAAACTTCAAAAAATTTCAAATTTCTTTGTAGCAAACAAATTCTTTTGCTTTTGAATAATATAAAATACAAGGCCTTTTATAATAGGCACTTGCCTATTAATTTCTTATGTTCATCTGACTGAAACGAAAAATAGTTACTCATTCGGTGATTCGAATTTTATTTGTGTTATTCAAACAAATGTACATCAATAGATTTTGTAAATATTATGAATTTATTACACACATTCTTTCATACAGGACGGCAGATATATTTAATTTGAGTGAAATAACGAAAACATACACATAAAGAATGAACTAGACCATTAAAACAAGAATTTTTTGGAATATGTAGAGCTGTAGAATTTTACTGTATATATTACACCCAAAGCTTTTAAATTAGTATGTAAGGTGATCGTATGTATTGCCTATAGAAAGAACACATTTTATTTTGTAGGAAAAATTTGTGCATTTAAGTTAGAAAAGCTCTTTAGCTATTATAATTTAAAATGTTTACAAATGTCGTTTGTGAAGAAATTTTCTATATATGCATCAATTTCTTTTCTAGATGAATGTATACATTTCCATTTGTAATTAACCTTTAACATTACTTATTAATACATATAATA
Organism: Dasypogon diadema; assembly: GCA_006980735.1. NCBI lineage: Eukaryota > Metazoa > Arthropoda > Insecta > Diptera > Asilidae > Dasypogon > Dasypogon diadema. Next base: position 41,149 of record QYTT01093405.1, read on the forward strand.
TATGAAATTATTTTTTCGTTGCTCATATGTTTTGTTCTCAATAGGAACTTTGGGCACAAACGATTTTATTTTTTATTGCTTTTATTATTTCATTTCATCAAAAGCAACTTGGTGGTGGGGTTCATTGTGGGCCCTCAGATCCTGTCTCCTTGACATGTAACATTTCAGATTTTCTCCTTTAAATAATTTTGGTATATTTTTAAAAACCAACCTATATATTTTACTATAAAAAGGATCCCGATCTGGTGAAGTAACTCCAGGAGGTAGCATTAACACTTCTAGACCTGGAAGTGCAATGTCAACATCCACCACAACTTCAGTGCAAAGAAGATCGGCGCCGCCTTCACGCAAACCCCGACCTGCAAGTATTGCAGTCACAGGTGTATCACTTAATGAAGGTAAAAAGAAACTATATTATTATATTTATTGTAAAATTTACTATTACGTAGAAGGTAAGCAAAAGAAAGAAAAGCCACCACTACCGAAGATACAAAGTACACCAAAACGTACTAACATAAATAACGCCCAGAATTCAACGCCCAGGGTTTCCAGTGCAGATAATAATAAACAAAGCGAAAGAAAGTCTTTGGCCAAAAAAGTATGTGATGAAATGTGTACAGCTTTCTGCTAATTGATTATTTTTAGGACTCAAATTCACAGAAATCTGCAACAAATGTTATGCAGCAATCTGTGGAATTCAAAACTCCAATTACTTCTAAAGTAACAGAACAGGAAAAGATTGAGCAAACCAAAGAAAGTATGGTAGTAGCAGGAACTGAAGTTCTACAAACAAAAGAAGAAAAAGATGCATTAAATGCTGTAAAGACCGAGACAACCATTCCAGATGCGGTTGTGGTGCCCGAGATTAAAAGTGAGAGACCTGAAAATGGTGAAAATAATGTAGAAGAATCTACCGAAGAAAAAGTGGATAATGATAGCGAAAAAGGGACTAAAAAAGACGAACAAGAAAATACCAGAGATTCTCGGGAACTTTCAGTAGAAAGGCAGGAAAATGAAATGACAGCTTCAATGATAGCTCGCGCAAAAATTACCACTGAAGAGGAAGCTAAGGCAGCTCTAGCAGAAAAGCGCAGACTTGCTCGAGAAGAAGCTGAGCGACAAGCAGAATTAGAGAGACAACGTTTAGAAGCCGAACGTCAAGCAGAACTTAAACGTCAAGCAGAAGAAGAGGAAAAACAACGTAAATTAGAAGAAGAATCGTTACGTTTAGCTGAAGAGCAACGAAAGGCAGAAGAAGAACGACTAAAGCAAGCTATTGAGGTATTCAAAGAGATTGTATACTGAGAAATATATAAAATGTAAAATAATATTATTTCAGGAAACAAGAAAACGAGAAGAAGCAGAGAAACTGAAGCGTGAGGAAGAGGAAAAGTTGAGGATAGAAAAAGAAGAGGCGGACAGAAAAGCGAAAGAGGAAGCAGAGAAACAAAGACTGGAGCGTTTAAAACGCGAGGAAAAAGAGCGTGAGGAGCGGCGAAAGAGAGTAGAAGCTATTATGTCACGGACAAGAGCCAAGGGAGGTAACGCAACACCAAACTCTACTCCTACAAAGGTAATTTATAGAGATCATGAAGACAGTATAGAATTCAAAATTTTTTCTTTTAGGACAGTGATAATATGAAAATTGACTCAAATCAAAAGCAAACAGAAGATAAGGAAACTAGTAAAAATTCTGCCAGTAATGATAATTCTAAAGAAGTAATTGAGAAAAACTCAGATATGACTGAATCTTCCGTGCAGCAATCACAGCATCAGAATTTAGATAAAATAGCTTACGAACAATCAGTCACGGATAAGGAAAATGCCTTAATGAAAACTTTCTCAAATTTGATTATCGATGAGAGCGCTAAAGTGCTACAAAATGTCCAAAATTCTTTAGTCGATTTTACAAATGGAAAAATTTTACAGCCACAAAATCAAACGAACGATATAACGTCGCATTCAATCGCTAATGGAAACGGGCATATCGAAAATTTAAACAAAAAGTAAGTATAGTTTCTTATCAATTTAGTTAGAAGATCTAAAGTCCCTAGTTATTAATCTGTGTGTTTCTTAAAAGGATGTACTACTGAAATAATCCACTTTGCGCACTTTTTCAATCTGAAATTTCCTAATGCGATTTAAAGCTAAGATTAACCAAGTAGAAAAGTTATCAACGAAATTTCAACCGGCTGCATGAACTGTTTTTACAAAAAGCAGAAAAATTTCAAAATTCTTTCACACGTTGACAATAGCAACCAATATCATCAAAAGGACTAATTTTTTTATGTTCAGAATCAAGCTGCAGCCTTCTAATTTTGGTATGTTTGCTTGAAACGAGGAAGTGAGCAGCGTGAATGTTAGCTAGATCACGATCTCGTGTTCTGTTTCCAGAACTGCTGTCCTTTAACTCCGTATATATATAACGTATATTCAGGGGCCTTCGGACCGTGGTACAATCAACACTTGCAGCTATAGACTTCTGACAATGAGAATCTGGTAACTGAAAACGTGGATGCGGTTGTTTGGTGATATGAAATGAGACGTTCCTGGTGTTTTTTCCTTACCTCTTATAAAGGGCAGTGACCTTTGAGGATTTAAATTTCTTTCAGAATTTTTCTTTTTTGAAATTCACAATTCGTAAAAATTATTAGATTTCACAGAATTTTGTGAGCTCGAAATTTTGTGTCTCGGGATTTCTTAACTTGAAATTTGATCAAAAGCAACTTGAAAACAAGTCTTATTCGTCCTATAAGTTAAGAATTTCGCTGTATAACTAAATAAGATTAATTTGGCTTGTAAAAAGTTCGAAATTTGGTGTACTATTAAAATGATATGATATGATAAAAAAAATCAATTTCGACTTGAGTCCACATCAAGTGTTCTTTTCTACTTTCTCAGCTTACGAAAATTTAGGAATATTTCCTCGTATGGGTTTTGCAAAATTTATTTTTGCTCCCATATAAAATTCACGCTTGTAATTAAAAACAAGCTAATAAATGGCAAAATTTTTGAAAGCTTTATTGAGTGTCCATGGCTAGACGGACTAGGCTTCAGCCATGCTGATAAGATTTCCTTACCATCGAAATCGAAACACTCCACAACATTTTTTAAATGCTGGCGATTTGCTGGCAGTTCCCATCTAGAAAAATTTTCTGCCTTACTTTAAACAAGTGATAAAATTGGAGAACGTTTTTTAGACGTTAAAAGAGCAAATCTATGAGAATAAATAATCCTTTAATTAGTTTCTTATGCTTCTCACGGTGTTTCAAAGGAAAACATATTTATGCGTTTCTTATTGTATATTTTTCAGTGACACAAATGTATTAGTAGACGTTCCGCCAGTAACACTAACAGACCAGTTGATTGATTTAAGCAATGAGTCACAACAAATAACAGACGCTGTTAATTTTACCAACAACAATAGTCTACTGACATCATCAACAACACTAGTCAACGCAGATAGTCATGAAAGTAAAGGTAAGCAAAATTTTATAACTATCTCAATTTATGTCTTTATGCTTTTTAATTTCACAGAGATTTCCTTATTGTGAGTTTACGAGAATCCACAAAAAGTGTGTTAATGATGTGTGAGTAAATTTAAGTACGAGCGAAGGTTACTACTAAGAGTTATACGTATATTAATGTTCCTCCTCAAGGAGTAAAACACTACGGATAGTAATCCAGTAACATTATATTTCCCTATTTTATCCTAATACAAATGAATCAACTATGTTTCGCTTTATTTCCTGCAAAGAAACAAGACATTACATAGACTTCAGCAAACATTCGAAATTCAGCACAAACGCATCTCTCAGCACTACTCTGGAAATACTATATGGTGAGATATTTGCGCTCGCATATTTTTACTTATTTGATAAGGCAACATGAAAAGATACAAAGCAATCAGTAACAGGAATTTGCAACAAAGAAAGCTTCGGAAATTTATTGAGATGTTTAGCTCAAAGCATTTCGTCCACTTTTAGCCATTCGAAAAGTGTATTTCTAATGCAAGTATTGTGCAACTATTTTGTTTTGAGTACTATATATCGTGAAAATAATAAAATACACAATTTCTAAAAACATTTAGAACATTTCTTAATTTAATTGCGAACACTTGATAAGGGAAATTGAATATTTAAAATTATGGTAGAATTTTTTTAGATAGTTAGTAACAAAACAGTGTTGCGTTACTTATAAACATCAGTTTTGCAGAAATTCGAAGATATTTAGAGCTTCTTACAAAAGTGCACTTGGTTGAGAAATAAAAGAAACGTCTTAGGACTTTATTTTTATAATTTATTATTAGCAAAGTAATTATATCCAAAGAAAAAAGTAATAAACAGGTAATTATAAATAATATTACGCAATTTCCAAAACGTCAGCACATAATTATCGATAATAAGAGTAAAAATCATTATACATCAAATTGAATTATTTAATATAATCGATATAGTATTATTATAAATTAATTCACAGCTAAATCACACTTCTAACTTGTTTTCCTATGTGCAGAAACGACATGTACAATATTCACAATAACTTGTGTTCGTGATTTGTACGAAGAAATAGACCTTTTAAACTAAAAAGCGTGTGATCAGTATGTATTTCTGTCAAGCACAAAACTTATTGAATAAAAATAAATTCTCTATACGCAGAAGATTTACATTTGTTGCATGGCAACAAGCCATAAGATGGCATTTGCACTTTTCAAATTACTTTGAAAAAATCTCCAAAAAGCCGTTGTGTTTTCAATAATACATATAATCAAAAAGGTCAGTGCGGTTGTTTTTGTGTGCAATGATGGCTTAGTAGTCATATAAATTTGATATGAATTAAAAAAAGGCTAAAAGAGGTTCCATATATGTATAAGCCTTTGATTTACTAGCTTTATTTAGCTCTTCAAAAGTGAATACAAGTACAAAAGGGTACTAGATTATAAAAATGTTGAGAAAACGATTTTAATAGCAAAGATATTTACTTTTTATTTTTAGCAAAATCTATTAATTTGCAATACTTGACCATAGAGGTATCATCTTCCACCTGTAGATGATGATTTTTCTATGATTGGAGTAAGTAGGAAAACATGTTTTAGTAAAACAAAATAAACCACGAGCTTTTACTAAAAAATCACCGTTATGAGGAACTCTAAAATAACTTCTAGTTTATTTCTAAACATTTCAAGACAATGAGAAGAGTTTCATTTTCGAAGCGAGAATATTTTTTTGAACTCTTCGATATATTCTGTTAATGCACATCGGAAAACAAATTAGTTTTGTAAATGATCTGTTGTCAGACTGGACCCCAAAGAAATCATTCGAAACTAAGAAAAATTATTTAGAAATTTATAGTTATTTGTTAGTAATTTGAAAAATCATTGGGTACATCTCAATGCAGTCAGCATCTCAATCTGCGCGCACTGCGTGCTGGATTCCAGCTTTCCGCTCTGCTTGTAGCACAGCCACTCAGCAGCTGAGTGCGCGGGATGCATCCACTGTCATATTTTGTTATCTAAAGAAAATTTTACATATTCCTTTTTGGATTCTTTTTTTATTTTTATTACAAATATTGAATGAACATATTAGGATTATTTCTTTACTGGAAAATTACATAATTCTGATTTGGTCTTTATTTATAATTTAAATTCAGCTGCTTATTTTCATTTTCATAATACAAAGAAATGTTCTTCAGGGCTGTACAAGCAACATTCCTAAAATGAATTTGACAATCTTTCTCACACTTACAGTTTTCATATTCTCAAAGTAAAAATAAATTCCTCGGTTCGAAATGCTTACAGTAACTATAAGCTACTTGTTTAAATAACTAAAATGTAAAGAGAAAAGTGGAAAACACTGGGCTGTATGCGAGAAGCTTTATATCAGTCTCAAATCTCATTTTTTTGATAGATTTCACATGTAATAAAAGTGGCCAAGTGCGTGTCGAGCCACGCGCAGTGTAGGGTTCCGTAGAAATTAACCTGAGATCGTAAAAAAACACGACTCTAACAAAAATTAGCACTTTGAAGCTTAATATTTCGCAAACGGATCCCTGAATCGAAAAATGGTTTTCGCACGCCCGCAATATTTCTGAACGACCTCCCACGAAAAAAAATCATTCCCACTTTTCGTGTAGGGGAGGTACTCAAAAAAAACTTTTTTTTCAAGATTTTATTTTCCACTGTCGGCGTGATTAATATGTATACCCATGCCAAATTACAGCTTTGCAGTACTAAGAGTCTCTGAGCTAAGCCGCGGGCAGACGGACGAACATGGAGAAACCATAAGGGTTCCTTGTTGACTACGGAACCTCCAAGAACCAAAAAAAGTGAGATTTGAGTCTGATTTAAAGGTTTTCGCATACAATTTGTTGAACTGAATAAAATTTTCATTTGACATGTTTTTTGAAATTTCATACATCCATTTATAGTATTAAGGATTATTGTGTTACGGGACTAATAACTGAAAGGGCAGTTTTCAGTAACTTTCTTTTAATCGGGGGTAAATTTTATAAATAATATGTCGAAAAAATTGAGAATTATTATGCATACGGTTACCTTTTTCTAAACTTCTTAACATTTCAGTTTAATGCACATAAGTGGGGAATTATTTTATAGGAAAATCATTCGGACCTAGGACCATACCCTGCTGCATTCTTGTGGTATGATGAAAATAATTTGTTGAGATAAATACATTGTTTGGTGTTCAGTCTAAAATTGCTCTGAGTTTACTTAGTAGATATATTTACTTGATTTATCTCCCTTGACACTTGTATTTACTCAAATATTAAGCTCTTGGTGGTAAATACACTAGGCTACAGTAGACGTCGTAGTTAGTTACAAAAATGTTTTTATATGTATAAACATAATTAATATTCATTATAATAAATAGTTATGACATTTTATGATCAAACTGCATTTTGAATATATTCGGTGAAATAGTTGAGTATTAATTGTTTTAAATTTTCATGTTGTCTCAATTATATTTGTTACTGTCGAATAAATATAATTTTTAAAAAATTTTAAAATTTAAACTTTAAGTTATCATTTCCTACAAACGAGGGTCGACTTGCCTCAACCGAAAATAAAGATTAGAAAACAAATTGTCGCGGTATGCATTTCGATTAAGAATAACTATAATTTTTGATTAACTAATTTCCAAAGAGTAATTGAGTTGATTTAAACTTCTCAAAAAGAACCCAAGTATTTACATATTATTTACTCTAATATAGTTCCCCTCTGGCAAGGATTTATAAACTAGTTCATTATTCGAGACGAAATATTTATTTGTAATAATATTTGTAATAATACTTTGTAAAAATAAATATTTGTAATTTTGCAAAATTTGAGTTTCTTTTCATCGGAATGCATAACGAAATTAAATTCACAAAATGGTATTTAATGCAGATACTAAAATTTGTAAATGTAATTAAAATTACTATCAAATTGCAATGAAATTAAATAAGAAAAATTTTAAAATGGTTAAAAAATTGTATATCTATAGTAAAAAATTATTTATCTTGCTAACAGCTATTTAAAAATTATTGTATTATGATATTTTATGCGAAATGCTTGTAATAAAAATGCATTACGTCTAAAAAATTACTTGTAATTATTAATTGCTGTATGTATTTTTGTAATTCCCTTGATCGCTTGTAATAATGGGCCTTTTGTTACCATTACCACTTCTACTTACCTTCAAGCGACTTAAATATGTAAAATTATGAGAATCGCAAAAAATCTAATTTAGCATCAAAATTGACAGCAATGGGTACAATGAGATTGCTTCTTGCACTTCACAGCCTTTTCCATTTACCTGCATATCGCATTGCATTGTTATCAGAATTATATAAAAGATCAAGTGCTTCTTGTTTTGTGTTCATTTCTTTTCATGTATATCTCAGCGAATTTGAATAAAACAATTGTTTATTTCAATTTGTGTAGATTGTTTTCACTTCTTTACATGAACAACAAATTGAGATGTAGACATTTAGTGCAAGGTAAGAGAGAACCCCATTCCAGCTTGATCATGGCAACTCCATTTGGGAAATATTTTTCAATATCTTTTCTTTCTATCACTTGTTTTCATATGAACTGTCCATTTTTGAATTGAAAAAGTGAATGCCTGTAATTTTTAAATTACGCAATTTTATTCATTAAAATATTCTCCGTTAGCATCAATTGTTTTTTGCTAACACTAGGGTAGTGCAAATATATTTCTCTTTAAAAATTCGGGATTGTTGGAGCTTAAAAACTGCTCAAAGGGTTGAAATTACGGAGCTGAGGTCGGGGAAGCTCTTATTTCTTAAAAAATTACCCAGACTCAACAGATGGCAGTATGTAGGAGAAAGTTCTGGAGAGTATGGTGGATGGAACGGAACATTGTATTCTAACCTCGGAGAATTTTCCTACGGTCAGACGTGTGACATGCTATCTGGATTTGACGTGTAGGAGAAAGGTTGCTCCACATCTCTTTGATGCGACTAGGCTGTAACTGACGCAACTTGTTGTGTATTGCCTAAATTTCGTGACAATAGGACTTTGCTGTAATCATTTTGCCAGGTCGCGACGAGTAATGAATAACACTAGTGTACCATGCAGTCACCATTGCCTTACTAGCTTAAGGTGGTGGTGCTATGGGCTAATGTTTAACGGCATCGGTACGTCCCACCCACTTGCTTGTCTCTGGTTATCATATGAGACCTCCTCTCCGCCGCATGTTTCACTGCGATTCAGAAACGGTTGTATCCTATTTTGTTTCATCAACGAAGTTCGCCAGGCTTAAATTGCATGGTACCCATCTCTCAATTTTTTTTACTTTAGCAATTTGAGCAATATGGCCACATATGGTTGCAATAAATACTGGGAACTTCTCAGAGACATGTTAACGTCTCGGTGATTCAGATCAAAATTTCCTTCCCTGAATTTAGTGAACCATCGACGTACTATGCATTCGTTACAGGTATGCTGTCCCAACACTTCATTAATTTCTTGGCTTACTTCCATCGCATTTAATCCTTCTTTAACCCTTTAATGCCCGAATTAATTTTAACAATCAGAATTTTTTGCAATTGAATAGTTTTGTTTAACGCTTTCACCACGAGCGTCTTTTATGCTTTTTGCTTTTATGCTCCCTGTGAACGAAACGGCGCGCCGAAGATGCACACATTGCGGGCGACAGCAAGCGAGCGTTCGGATAAGACTGATTCGGAAAACATAT
>QYTT01093409.1:7049-20645 GCA_006980735.1 Dasypogon diadema
TGATCCCATCTGGAATTGGTTACGCGGACACCTTCAGTTTTTATACGACTTGAACGATTTGCGACCAGTAACGTCTCTGTGAGGTTTCCCATCCATTTTCCAAAAATGCTAACCATGTCTTGGCATTTGGGGATTTCGCTTGAAAATATCATTTATATAATTAATATCCCTTTGCGTATTTTCCTAGAGTTAAAATAAAATTTTAATCACTCACCGCCACGCGCCAAGAGAAAATTATTTGCCTTAAAATGTGGCGCTCTCGAGGTATTAACGTAATTGTACAGTTTTTAAAATTTTAGGTATATATTCTTGAAAGAATGTAGGATTTTTTATTTTTTCAAAGACTCAAAGTATATATCCCCCTTAAGTCTTCGTTCATTCTGGAGATACCGTCCTCAAAGAGACAAATGGGCGACCAAAATTTAGACCTGAGTGTTTAAATATATTGGGAGATCCTTAACAAATATAGAGAATAAGGATGGGGAGCAAATGGAGCCTTGAGGAACTCCTCACGAGATAACGATTGGTTCAGAGAAGTGCTTATCCTTGACAGCTTGGGTACAATTGTTGAGAAAATCCTTGATGAGACCCACGGCTGAATGAGAAAAATTAAAGTACTTTTTAAGCTTTTAAGTCCTCAGTTTCAGGATTGCCACCCACGCCGGTGATCGAGCGAGCTGAAGCGCACATCTGCAGATTTTTTCCCCTGTTGACGTGAGTTCGAATCCTACACAGCACACGGCGATTTATCTGGGTACCAGTAGTTGAGGTAATTCTACTGACAAGCCACTAGGATGTTACCCAGTAATAGTCTCATGCCAAAATTTGTGGCTCACTTGCGACATTTGTCGGGTTAAAATTTCCTAATCTCCGCTTTTCTAATTTCCTTCCGCCTAAGTTTTGCTGTGTGCACCATAGGGTTCTCACCTGAGCTTAGGCAGTACCTTAAAAAATCTTGCACCTGACGCAGAGGTATGGTATTTAAAGATAATGTGAAATAAACTGGGTGGTCATTTTGTCTTGCTTTTGAAAATTGAATTGTTATAAAAAAAACCGTCAATTCAAATTTTTTGCAATCTTATCAGGTGCTCATTATGTAATTATGCATCGAATGAAATTGGTCGATATCATATTTTGTTCTCGAGATATTCGAGACGAAAAACAAGCTCACGAACGAAAGTACGTACACACCCACACACAGACATCTCTACAAACGATGGATTCGGACCCGAGGGACCTCGAACCTTCCAGCTATGTCGAAATTTTCAATTCGAAAAATCAGACCCATTAAAATAACTTCCAAATGGGAAATTAATAAGAATTAAGATCTACTTCACATCCAACTAATTTGTCTGTGAATTATTTTCAAGTCGTGTAATCTTAGTGGTCTTATTTATGAGACTTTAATTAATAAATTAAAAGCAAATGGAAACAGACATGACGGATTGAGTATAAACTTTATCTTAAAGTTCATTTTAGATTACCCTAAACTTTGGCAGCCCATGTTTCCACGAGTTTTTGCTTTGTTCGTATTCAAATTCTCTTGAATGCCGTTTTTGATACTTCAGTCCAAGAAGTGCCGCGCAAGAACGATGGATACATGGGCTGCCAATGTTGCCCCATTTTACGGTACTTTAATTTATTTTACTGAATGTGGAACGCAAATAAAATTTCTTTATTTTCAGGGTTTTAAGCGCTGCTCTCGGTTATACACCGCCACCTAAACGAACACCAAAAGAACTCCAGAAAATTGCCACCCTATGTAATGAACATAAATCCAATGCAAAAAATGCAGGCGATGATAGTTTGAATTTATATTTTTTGCACTATATTAAATCAAAACAATATTTAACTGTTCGTGCAGCAGTTCTGGAGATGTGGCTCCATGCAATGGAAGTTATTTTGATTGAAACTGGTCATGTTGTTCGTGTACCATATCCGAAAGAAGGAAAGAAAAATGCAAAAATTATATTGAATAATAAAACAAGACCTTATACGGCTCAACTAATTTTTACGAACGTACCGAACTCAGAACCAAAGGAACTAAAAATGTTTTCAGAGATATTTGTGGAAATATATGTAGAGAAGAATAAATTGAAAGGAAGGATTGCTATTCCTTCAACACCTTCATCTGACGAAGTTTCTAAAGACTGTACGGAGGCTGGCGAGGAGGATTTGTCATACGAAAATACAAATCAGACAAAAGAAGATGTTCAAGAAACTACAGAATCGTGTGAATTACAAACATCTGTTTCTGCAAAAACAGTGTTAATGCCTGATAAAACAAATATGCCTGAAACCAATCAAAATGATGCCCCTAAAAAGAACTCGGCGTCATTAGTTCCAAGTGATAAACCAGACAAAAAGAGTAAGTCGTCAGAAGATGATCCTCACGACAGCTTAGGAGATCCTGAGCCAGGGAAGAAAATTTCCGAGGAAATAATTGCCTCAAGTTCTTTTAGAAATGAATCCATTGATCCGACAACGAACAATAAAACGAAAACATTATCATGCGATCCTAAGAGTGTCAGTATTCAAAATCCCGATATAGATCGAAAAGAAGGGACGAATTCATTAGGAAATGAATCTGTAATGGAATCACAGAAAGGACAGGAAAAATTAAAACTCGTTTTCGAAAAGGAGGAATTTAGATTTAATTTTAGCTTAGATTTGGATACAAATTCAAGTCAAACTGCTGAACCTGAAATAAAACTAACCGAGAAAGAAAATACTGAAGATTCCCACATGGAGGAATTACAAGAGAAAGAATCAATTGAACATAACGAAGCGGCGCTAAAATCATTGGAAGGCAATGATACCCTTAATCTTACAGAACCGGGATTTGAGTCCTTTACGGAAACACCTGACTCTACAATTGTAGTAAATATAAATGATTCTAACGAGAACCTAAATTGGGCAACGCCCAGTGCATCTCCAACTACCTAGACGTAATAATTTTATTACTCAAGAGACTTTGTTAAATTTATTTTATTGGCTTTCTTTGTGAGCACAATGTTTTTAGAAAATAGTTTAGCTAATAAAAATAAGTGAGATGTTTTGTAAATTTTGCATGGATTTTTTTATCAATCATATTTTAAATGCAATAAAGATCATGTCCAAAATTCTGAAAGAAATCTGTCATTATGAATTCGCTTCAGGTTTAGTTCATTCTGCGGTGCAAAAGCAGCTATATGAGGTCTTTGTTACTATATACGCATTGAAATGGTAAATCTTGTCGTGTATAACGCAATATACCTACCTGAAATTTAGATGGCAAGAAATTGCATAGCATAGAATTCAACGGGTTTCCGGCATTAAGACAACAAGGAAAGGAAGTAAAGTGTTAGGATTAGCATTTTTATGCTGTGAATTATTCATTCTCTCATGAACGCAACGGCAGCATCAGTGTAAGGCGAAGTACCTTATACTAACGAGAGAGATAACTGGGAAAATAACAATTAATATAGCTCTTAAGGTAGCATTGGAACACTCAGTGGAGTCTGCAGACTAAACTAACTTGGACATTCCGTGACTTGGGGTAAAAGAAGCACCAAGATATAAAATTGTGTACGAAGAGTACAGAGGGGAAACCCCGTCATCGCATTTTTGGTAGAAAATGAGCTAAAGGTACCATTTGTTAGATTTTAAGTTGTAGATCCCAAATATTAGCTGTGTTCTTTTGGGCAACAGAGTTATGAAAGTTCAAAAGAACGGTTGGAATCCATGGAGTACATAGCTAATTCTTCTTCTTTTTTCCTCTTTTTAAGCAAACCCGAGATAAGTAAAGACTGTTATTAACTTGAAATTTGTCTTAATGTCAGTTTTGCTCACATTTATGTTTATTTGAATTGCCATGATGAGCAAAATTAACTTTTAAACATAAAAACTTTCAATAACCGCCATCTATTTTCCCGTAGAAGACTTAAATAATCTAGTAAGCTTTTTAACTCGGTTAAATAACCGAGCTAATTTGTTCCTTTTGGTGAAAACGCCCATCATTGCACTCAAAAATAAGGTTGAATATTACTGTGCCGGGTGTCGAGTATCGATGGACGACAGGCTTTGCTAACTTCTCTCCTTATATGTTTTTGTCTTCAATCATGCTTATCGTTTAACTAACCAAGAAGAAGATTTGGTTTTAAGAAGACTTCATTAGCTTCGTTCCAGGATTCGGTTTCCAGACGCGCGCGCGATCAGACGTAGTTCTCCAATTTTGCGATTTTACACGGAAATAGTTTCATTGAATTTTTATTTCTTGGGCTTCATATGGCTGAAAAGATATCTAGCAGTCTCTCTTTACTTCCATACAGTTCTCATCGCAAGTGGGGAGTTAATTTCTTATAACTACGGCTTAGCGTGGTGCTGCTGCGCCATTGCATCATCCAACCATTGTCAAATCTTGTACGGATATTTTTGTTAATACCGTAAGTTATCAAGCCTTTTGCTTAACTTTTCATACTTTATTTAATTATAATTGCAATATATTCTAATTCTTCTGCTTTTTTCTCACGTTTACTCTGCTATTTTCATTTTTCACTTTATAACCTCTTACTTATACAGTCCCCCTCTTGGGCTCCCCTGTACCTCCTCCTTGCTTCCTTGCAGGTATCTACTTTCTCTCCTTTTTTTCCTTCCACTTTTGCTCCCACTTTTGCTTTATCCGGAGGAAACTATTGTGGAGAAAGTGGATGACGGTGGTCCTCCTAGGACTATTCCGCGTCCGAGGTGTTACCCAACAACTCTCCCTCGTCCTTCCTACTCAATTTTCATCCAATCCCTCTCCAACTCCTCGCTTCTAATTGTATCACTCTCCAAGTCTCTTCGATCACAATTTCCTCTTATTGATGGCATCTTTTATACGGGCAAAAATAAAATTAAGATCACTACAAAGGACGTGGCAACGGCAAATGCTATTGCCAACGACCGCCCATTGCTCTTAGAGCACAAAGTTCATATCCCCTCCTCTGCAGTTGAAGTGACGGGCGTAGTGCCTATCCCTGCTGGTAACTCTGAAGAGGATATCTTCTCCCACTCCGTCGCCTTCTATAAATCGACGTCGCCAGTAATCTCCTTCCCGAAGATAGTTGAGTGCAGGCGCTTCCTAAAAAAAGTGGACGACATCCCACTCCCTCTTGATTTGGTTGTGATCACTTTTGAGGGTCTAGACCTCCCTCCTTTTCTTAAATACGAAAATGTGATTTTCCTTGTTTATAAAAAGAAGGCATCCGTGCCTCAATGCACCAACTGTTGGCGCTTTGGCCACAACATAAGAAATTGCAGATCAAAGCAACGCTGTCAGCGTTGCGGCTCTCTAGATCCAGGTCACCTTGGTGACATTTGCAACTCCGCAGACTGCTGTGCGAACTGCCACGGTCCTCATCCCGCCTCCGACCGCACTTGCCCGCTGTACTTAGAAAGGGTTGGTAAAACCAGAACCACCCCTCCCCCCTTAAATCCAGCCTATTCCAAGCCTCTTCTCCTGCCTCAATATTTGACTATACTCACTTTCCACCTCTCGGGGCCCGTCCTCCGAAGCGTCCCATCCATAACTATACGGGCTCTCAGATCTCCGCCCCGCGGACTCTCCTACCCTCACGTGGACAACTTGCCTCTAGCCAAGTGACTCATAGTCTCTCTTCGGGCTCCATCGCTCCACCCCCCTGCCGCCAATAAAGCTCTGCCTCGAGCTTATTGAAGACAACCTCCTCCCCATTGCGGGCAAATATGTACTCACTAAAGAGGACATCGAGAAATTTTTTCCCTCCCTAATAAATAAAATCAATGAATTGTCTAATCAGGTCAATCCTCCAAATGGCCCTAGTCTTCCCCCTTCTCCTCCACCCATGGAAACCGACCCAGGTGCGCTCATTCCATCTGAAGAACCTCCCACAACTGACGAGATACTATGACTTCCCTCAACATAGTCTGGAACTGCGGCAGCGTCTGCAATAAAATCCCTGATCTTACTAATTTCCTCTATTCGCGAAGCATCGATATCTGTTGTCTTAACGAAACGTGGCTCTCGCACCACCATAACTTTTCCATCAAAAGTTATAACGTTCACCGCGTTGATCGCAGCTCCCTAGGGGGAGGCGTTGCCATCTTAATAAAGAACACTCTCTCTTTTTCTGCCATCTATTCCCCCTCCCCACGCTCCCCTATGGAAACGTGCGCCTGCCTCATATCCGTTCCCCTGGGCAACGTCATCGTCGCTACAGTTTATTGCCCACCTTCTATCTCCTTCTCCGCCAATTCTCTCCAAAACTGTCAAACATCTCACCTGATATCACCTCTACTGAACTGTGGAATAAAATTCGTCTGTTTAGGGGCATCCGCAAACCCCATCTTCACCCCATAGACCCAAATTTGTATGCCAAACGCCTCGCTGGCCCCCTAGGCCCCCACTGGGAGCTCTCCATCTCCTCCTTGGGTCTAGCCCCCCGCGACTCCGATACCATCTCCCCTGGTTCTCTTCTTGAGCCCATCTCTATCTCGGACATTAAAAACGTCCTCCAGTCAAAAAAAAATTCCACCCCTAGGTCCGACCTCGTACGCTACTCGGTCGTCTCTAAACTTCCCCCCTCTTATATTACGTACCTTCTGGCCCTATACAATGACTTCTTAGTTAATGGCTCCTTCCGTGACGACTGGTCCAAAGTCCTAATGATCCCAATCCTTAAAAACAACCGCGACCCTAACCAACCGTCTTCGTACAGACCAATTGCCTTGATCCCTGTTTTTCGAAAAATCTTCGAAGAGATTATCAAAGAAAGGCTTGAACACTTCTTGGAAAGCCACTTCCTCCTTCCGTCATTTCAGTTTGGCTTCAGCAAAGGGAGGTCCACACAAGATTGCGTCTTAACTCTATGGTCTCGTCTAATACTGGCTAAAACTAAACGCGAATTCGCCTTTTGTGCCTTCCTGGATATCTCCGGCGCTTTCGATAATGTCCTCCCTCATATCCTCACTCAGAACCTACTGACTATACCAGTACTCACAAACTATTTATATCCACTTTCCAGGGCTCGAGCCTGCGGTGGGTGGTGACCATCAGGTCTTTTAAATTAAGTTTCCGTCAGTGTTTTTGAATTAATACGCCAATGAAAAAAACTAAGAAGTGAGAGTTTTGTTTCCCTTCCGTAACAGTTTCGACGTCACTATGTCATACTATTATATTATATTCAAGGAAAGAAAAAAAAACCACGTATTGAGATAGAGGTTAAGATAGACAATGATGAGATACGAAGAACGTCAGAGATCAGATATCTGGGCATGTTAATCGATGAAGAATTATCGTGGAAACCACACGTGGACGCGGTGATAAAAAAACCCCCCTACCTTTGATTGTGGCTGTTCGGAGAGGGGTCAAATTAATAAACGGATAGCTAGCTTCATATATGAATGTCTTATCTGCAAGAACTAATAGAAGAAGACAGGCGCTGTTTGGTACAGCAATAGATATTTATAACAAATTGCCGGATAACATAAAGAACGCAGTAAATTTGAGATCTCTTTGCAAGGACGCGAAAGATTACGCAGTACTACACGTCAAAGGAGAGGACAGTGTACGAGCTCGTGGACTTCCGTAGGGAATCGGAACTTATTTTTGGATAGGTCGGAATGATTTAGGATGAATCATGTCTTTTCTTTAGTTCTCTTATACCAGTTAATAAGCTGATTGAGTAGAGATGGAATTATATGAGCTGAACTGTTATTGTATTGACTATGTAACATGAAATGTAAATAGAAATAAATAAATAAATGAGAATTGTAGGCCGTCTTTAAATTCAAAAATTTTCTGCTACTTCCTCTAAAGTAAACCATAAAATTGACTCATTTCAGGAATGTCGAACATTGCCGTGGTTATGACGAAATAAAAGATGAATAGGAAGGCAAATAAATTTTCCACAGAATATCGAAAACTACAAAAGAAAAGGCAACACAACTACTTTTGGATAGTAAATAAAAGCAAATCGAACAACAAGAAAAATTTTATTGAATAGGTCAATGTTCTCCCTAAAACGTCCACATTATTTCCTAACCACTAAATTATATTAGAAAACTAAACAAAATTGCTCAGAACTCAACAAACACCTGTCGTTCAAACCAGAGTTTAATTATTGCCAGTTTAATTTTTATAATTCACAGCGCTATTTAGCTTCGTCTACAACTTTGTTGACCCATGCTCTCAGTTTGTCGGTGTCTTGAAGGCCTACCAATCGATTCTGCACCTTTCCATTGCGAATGACTAACAGTACGGGGACTGAGCCAACATCATAGTCAAGGGCCAGATCACTGTGCTCATCAATATCAACCTTGGCTAGGTTGACGGCCCCTTCCTGTTCTCCAATAACAGACTCAATGCGTGGAGTTAACATTTTACAGGGGTTGCACCATCTGAGATCAAATAAATCACACCTCATCCCAAAAATAAATCATGGATATAGACTTACGTTGCGAAAAAATCCACAATTACAGGCTTATCACTCTTTTTAACCTTTTGTTCGAATTCCTCCACACTTTGGACTTTGAATATTTCTTGTCTAGGAAGCGTTGTCCAGATGGTTCGCCTTGCACTTAAGTTCAAGACGAGGGCGGACCTTCCCGTCAACGCTGACAACATTTTTGAATTTTTCTCAACTAACTTTTGCCAAAATATCCCTCCAAAATATTGCAAATTTCGACTGTCGTATGCGATAAAGAAACAAAAGAAATTCGATGACAACTGCCTTGACAATCTTAATGGCTTCGTTGGTAGACTATGATGTGTTCACGGTATGTTAAATACCTTGAATTTTTTGAGTAAGTTAACAATTTGCTTGTTATAAACGTAATTCCACTCACTTTTCTTGGTTAACTAAATTACGAAATGTGAAATTGATAAAAATGTCATTGGAATGTCAGAAGAAATCTTGTTCTTGATTATTGTTGTTTCTACACAGTCATATGTTAACAGACGACAGTTTGTATGTTGATGGGGCAGATGGCACCACAAACTAGCGCAGCGTAATCAAATTGTAATGTTGAGTTTTAGAAATTTGAGAAAAAATTTACAAAACATGTATTGTTTAGGTTTTTAAGCGGTTTTGGGGGAAAATATATTGTTATTGAATAAAGAAATGTTATTCGGGTACGTTAAAACAGGGTGGCGCATAAACCCGTATGTCAGTATGTTCCCGCCAAATGGAAGTCGTCAAATGTCTGGCAAGTGTTCGGCGTTTTTAATTAATTTTAAGATTTCTGTATATAATGTAAGCTTTAATTTAACGCAATGAATTTTATGATGGTATAATTCCAGAGGAATTTGTTGCAGTAGTTTTGATTTTAAGTTTGCACGGTAAGAGGTGCTGTTTGCGTGCGACTAAGAACGGCGCTATGTAAACAGAATAATATGTGATTAATTTCAGCCCTTATTACAGAAATAGTATAATTCAGCATGGCAAGTAATAATCATAATCATACTAGTTGTGGAGGGACGTCGAAGCAGGATAGTAAGAAAATAGTGACGAACATGAAAGAGGTCATTAACACCACTAAGAAAAAAGCTAGACATGAACATCGCAGGAAAAAAGAAAATATTAAAAAACTGGAACCAGAAATTACAGACATATCAAGCATAATGAACGACACATTAAGTATTGTTTCGCCCAACGTTAGTATCGAAGAGGATAATAGCAAGGCTCCATTGAAGGAGAACTTTACACAATCCAATCTGAACAAGGAGGGTAAGATTAAGGACAAGTCGAATGATCGGCGGTCTAATGCTAAGAGTCCCGCCAATAAAGGATCTATTATGAATCATTTCTCACCGAAGCCGAAGGCAATGAAATCTGAAGCCACTACCGAAGCAGAGGAATCAGAAGAGGACAAGCCAATTAAAAAATTGAACGCATTCGAATTGATGATGAATGCCCGTAATAAGACTATTGGATCAAATACTCCTGGGAAGGAGCTTGATAAAAGCAACTGTGAACAGCCTGAAGAGAATGAAAGGGCAGTTACTGCAAAACGAAAATTAGTATTGGAGGAATGGGCTGCGAAGAAGGGTGCACTAAAACGGAAGCGGGACGATGAGGCACGGGGAGAATACATTGAACATGAAATGAATAACAGGGCAAAGAGGTGAGTTTTACTAGTAACACTATTTTTTTTATGTCTAAATTATAGAGGAACATATTTATATAAACAATGTGAACGCGAGATATTAAAGTGAGTACAGGACGGTAACTGTGACTATTATCCACGAATACGAACATAAAAAATACATAAATCATCTGCCCAAAGTATGACTATTCTTGCCCAAATAGTTATAGCCTTTGAGAATGTTTAATCAAATATAAATGACTAAGAGGTAATAATGAACAATCAACACAAACACGGCTTAGAATAAAGAAGAAGGAAGTTCCAAGTACTTATAATATTTATTCCAAAAAACATTTAAAAAAGTTCGAAAAAAGTACAAATTCTCACAAGAATTTAGACAAAATATTTAATGCTAAAGGTAAAAGTGCTCAAGGCAAGTGGCCAAAAAGAGCGCAAAATTTCGAATTTAAAATCGTCAAAGTTAAAAACAGTCTGGGCCAGCCCTGGACAGGAAAAGTGCCTATGGAATAGAGTACCCTCCCCACTGCAGAGTGGGCAAACTCGTTGAACCCGCCGGTCGATGTCCAACAGTTGGTTCGAATGCACAAAACTGGTGTGGCATTTTGAATGCGACATCAGCGTCTTTGGTGGTGTGTGTGGTAACGACTCAACACGAAAGCATCTTTCTACCGAGCCCCAAGTTCCCTGGTTCTCAGTCTTCAGAATCGCTCCCGTGGCGAGGCGACCAGTTTGTGTCCTTGTGTGATGTGGTTTCTGGAGGCGTTGTGACATCCTAGGGGACTACGATCCGGCCTGACGATGCCTTTATATCGCGAGCACCTACAAACACCGAGTCCACTAATTCTGGATTTCACTTGAGGTGGAATGCTGTCCTGAATCTGGTCCAGATCTGAATCGTGCAGATCAGATTCTGGGACCAGTTATGAGGAAAGGGCGGGCGGACGGAGAGCAGCAAGTAATGCTCCCCTACGCCACGACCTCGAAGTGCATCCACCCATAGCCGAGAAAGTCTCTGCCAATCTGGCAGAACACTCGAACAAATGCTCTAGTTCTAGCCTGAAGATACTTTGATTTCACGACTAAGTCGGTGAGATCTAAATCACTCATCCTGACTGTCATGCAGAGCATGCTTTCGGCAACCCATCGCCTGCCCCCGACCCAGAATGCATTTACTGATTCTGCCTGAAGGAGCTTCAGGAAACCCTCTTTAAGGTACTTTGCCTTAGGAGATGCGCGATGGGCAAGGTAATCAGGTATTGTCTACTTGTGCAAATCAAATGTCGGCCTGTCTTGACAATAAAAAATGTTTTAAATTAAAATCTCAGTGACAAATTTGTAAATCTTACTTTTTTCATGTAATTTTATGTACATAAAAAATTATTTTAAACACTGCAGTTTTAGCAGTCATTAACCAAATTTTCTAAAATGTTCCGCCCAGTAGCCTGGTGAATACCCGTAAAGGGGATCTGTCCAAAATTTTGAACAGGGATGTGTGAGGGAGGGACCCTGTTGCAACCTTTCCATGTTAAGGGCTTTTTGTATCAGGGAGTACTTTATTTCCGCGCCTTGTTTTCACTGCGTTAATAGTGTTTTATTCTTTGCGTAAACGCGGCTAAATTCTCACTGGGTAATTGCTTACAGGTAATTAGTCGATTGACTAATTCTTGTTATGTTTCTCGAGGAAAGTATGCTCGATTTAAGAGGTTTTCCAGCTCCGCTAGAGTGGATCAAGTTGAGGTTGTGACCAATTGATAGGCTGTTCCTTGAAACCGTGTAGGCAGGCCCACTTGTTTACAACACCCGATAAAGGTCTGGAGCTCTTGGCTCAACTGTGGGCTGAACGCACCAGAAAACAAAGGTGCCATTTGTGCCGTTAATTTCACAATTTTTGTGTAATCCACCATAATGAAAAAATTTTCAGGCACTTTAAAGCTGGAACTGCGACTTAAACCTTCTTCGTAACTAGACTCGAGCAGAGAATCACCAGTTCAGCAAAATTTCACCCGCGGATGGTTCACCGACACTTTTCTCAGTTACATTTTTATTTAAATCTAAGTTCACACTGGGACTTTCTTCTGTATTAAAGCCTAACACAGGTTCATCTCTATCGAAGTTTAGAAGTTCCTCTTTAAACTTTTATGTACTATTTTAAAACTTTTTGTGCGAGTCTTTGCTCGCGGGTTTTATCTAATCGTTTTCCGAGTGCGGCGCACTGCAGTGTATAAACTTCTTTAGATTCTCGCGCCGTATTTAACAATTTTTTCAAGTATTTGTCTAAACTTACTTGGTTCTTTTGGGGGCCTGGTAGAATCGTCCCGCTTCTCAATCGAAGTCTTTGTGCTGGCCGGGGAAGATTTCCCTTGGAGGCGTCCGGCGTAATTGTTTGAGGAGCTTCGTTTGTTGCTGCTGATGCCCCTGCTCGTTGAGTTGGGGTGCTGCTTTGATTAGACTTTGCAGGTCGGGTGGTCCAGCGACAGTTAAAAATGCGAACGTGTTGTCGGGTCGTCCGGTTTCGGATGCGGCTGTGGAGTCTGTTCTGCTGCTGTTAGTGGTGATGTTGAGCTAGGCGAGTGTCCTTCCAGGCGTGGTCTGCTGTTGTCACTCATCAACTTTTATGTTTGGGCAAGGATGAAGCCCACGAAATTCCAAGGCTAGTGCCTTTTCGCATTTTCTATGGGGTTAACCGCTTGCTCGCCTGGAGCAGAGGCAGCGAAAGTTGTATAACCCCGAACATTGGAGGTAACTTGGCCGAATTGCCCCCGAAGCCAGACTCAGCTCCGGGTTAAAAGGGTAAGGGTGTCTTGTCCAGCAATCGGTTTCAGTTTTATACCTCTTTGGTTTTGTAGATTCGTAGGATCAAGGCTATTGTAGCGTTTACGATCAATCTTATTGTTCAATATTCCTTGATCCTACCGGCTGCGCCAATTGTTATATATTCGAGAGTACGATGGGTAAAATTGCTTTTTCACCTGTTAGGTTATTCCTCTTTTCAGGCCGGTAAACTGTTAGGCTCATTCCTCTTTTCAGGCCGGTGAACTTAATTGTTCAAACAAGACACGTTTCTTCCTTTTTTCACTCTTTTATTGTAGATATATTGCAACGTTTTTACATTTAACATCACAAACCAACACTCTATCTTTCACACGTACTACTTGAATCGACAAAAACCTTAAGAAAAACCGATTTTTTTTACCCAAAAGAAACCCAGAACTTTTCGCGAAAATTGTCACGTGGACAATTTTTTCCACTGGAAAGAAATGGGAGCTGTGGTCAAGCTGTGCTTAAGCTTCTCACGGATGCGACGGTTTCAGGATAATCTGGTCGAATTGTTTCTCACCGTCGCGTATGTGATAAATTTGTTTTTCACGTTATGAACGTGAAATAATTTAATTCTTGCCGAAATTTGACGTGAGGGAATTGCTATTTGAGTTTTATTAATTCGGAATTTTTTATATTGGGTTTCGTCTAGATAAATTTGTCTTACGAATTCTT
>QYTT01093409.1:46618-69580 GCA_006980735.1 Dasypogon diadema
TTGTCATATCGAGCATTTGCTTGTAGGTTAGCTGCTCCACGCTAGAAAGGTTCCGGCCCTGGGAACTCCATAGCCGAACCCTGCTTTGCTAGGGCGTCAGCTTTTTCGTTCCCATTGATCCCAGTGTGTCCTCTAACCCAACAGAGTGTTACCTCATTTCTGAAGCACACTCGTTGAGCTTCCGCACACATTCCATCGCCAGGGATGAAACCACCTCCGTCCGATCCATGCATCTGACCACCGCTTGATTGTCCAGTGCAATGAGGATTTTACTCCCTCGCACCTGACCCTCTTAACGTTTTTAACGTTTACTTCATTCTAATGTAACCTTGCTACTACGGTAAAGTAAACTTTACTCTAACTTGAACTAGTTTCATATATTATAATATATATGCAAATCAGTTGCAATAATATCATATTTTCACAAATACTTTTAAAAATAAAGTCCTCCGTGTTGTAGGATCTCCCAAGATCTCCCTTAAAGAAGTGCAGTGTAATAAAGGCTACTCCTTTGGGGAGGCTTAAACAGATTGAAACGAGTGAAGGGATTTATTTATTTATATAAATGTACTTTAGGCACAAATAAACATATAGCACAACACTACTTTGCTTACACTTTTAAACTCATCTGTTACCGCGCATCATATGGCTTTTATTGTCATGCGCACAAATTTTCCGCGTGCCTACTATGTCGATTGTAGCGAAGTTACTTGTTTTTGGAGTAATATTCTTCTCTGATGTAATTTTAATGTTCGACGTAGTAAAAATACTGCACTTTATAACACTGTTTCTATAAAGGGGCAGAAAAATTACTACACACTTTTAAATTTTATTTTAGGTGTGGTAAATACGTTGCAAGCAAGTAAAATTTTCGAGTTTACTCCACATAGTACAAATTTAATAAATCATTTCTAGTCAATTTCACTTGAAAATTGTGGCAAATTTCAACGGATTTTTTTACAATGTGTACTATAATTATTTTCACGCCAATAAAAAGTAGACATATTAGACTTAAAATTTCTAGAACAACTTTTTTAAGTAGGAAGGATAGTTTTAGAGCTAGGCCAGTTTCAACTAAAAAAATTTCCGTTCTCCCATATGAATCAATGCAATTTGTTTGGAATTTTAGTTCTATACCTCCTAGCAGTTGTGTGCGTTACCTTCTCTGGTTCACGGCTTGTAAGTTGTAAGCATATATCCCGGACCCGGAGGTTTTGGAGTTTAGGTACCATCGGGTGATGAATAAAAAGTTGTATCGTGTGATTCATAAAAATCAATGTAATTTGACTGAATTCGAGGGACCATACTTATATGTATTCCCGGAGGTTTTTGTACGTCCCATTGACATATAAATATGGACTGAGTATGTTATTCAACCTGCATTAAGTTGAATGGCACCACTTTTATATTGCTGCCTCTTTTCCGATAAGCATTCTGTGTCTTTAGGATAAATGTCAATTTTACCCATAAGATGCCGAACAACAAAAAGTGATGAAACTACATTCTCTCTCTTTTCCGATAAGTATTCTGTCTCTTGGATAACTGGCCCCACATGCAGTAGCAAATTGAGCACTCCGTTTATTAGAGTTTAGTGGTATATATTTTATTTATAGCTTTTCTAGAGAAGGTGACAGTGTCACAATGGGTTACGCCAGACCAAACTAAATCAAGAAGTCTGTTGTTTGAATTATAAATAAATAAATAAATAGTAAATAAATTTATTAAAGAATATGTACAAAGGCCTAACCCTTGAAAAGTACATTTGCATAAGATCAAAAATAATTTATCTTCATGTGAGTAGTTGAATTGAATATTATAATTACAATTAGGTACGTAGTTACAGAGATCTAGGCAAGCGGAGACTGAAAATATATTCAACTGAAATATATTGGAAAATAGCATACATCAATCCATACAATAATTCAAATAATTCTGCTTAAATTGACGCTCCGTAGGAACATCTTTACATTCCATTGGTAAATCATTCCATAACTTGGGAGTGTAAACAAAAAAGGAATTTTTAGATTGCAAATATTTGGACACTGGTATAAGCATATTACGGGTCCGAATAGAATTGAGAAATTTGACATTATCATTCAAGTAGCTAGGGGCTTTACGATTAATAATTTTATACATAAACAGGTAATTTTGTACAAAGACAGGTAATTCGAGCAGGCATATAGACAGTCGCAATAATTTATAAGTGGCATAATACAGGTAGTTATTAAATGCTTCCTTACTCTAGTGGAAAGTTTTCTACAGGAAGTCCACCACTGCCTAAGAATTCTAAATATTTTGGAGGTAAGCAAATTCACGTGATCAGACCACGTCAACGTGGTGTTAAAACAACACCCAGATTCTTCACTTTATCCAAAAAAGGCACAACATCGTTATCTAGAGTGATCGGCGGAAATCCGGAAGTATCAAGGCTTCTCTTGTAAAAGGCTATTGCCTGGGTTTTTCCAGGATTGAGAAGCAGGTTATTGCACTTGGCCCATTCACATATCCTAACCAAATCCACATTAATATCACGCACCACATCACACACCCTTAGGCGCCGATAGGTAGAGTTGAACATCATCTGCGTACTTTATTATGTCACAATTTAAGTCAACTGCACTCAAGTCGTTAATGTACATCGCAAATAGGAGGGGTCTCAGAATCCAACCCTGTGGAACACCAAACAACAGTTCAACACAATCCGAGTACACATTATCTACGACAACACACTGAGATCGATTAGTGACGTAACCACTAAGTAACGCCACGGCAGCAGGAGAGTAACCGAAGCGTATATTCAATTCATTCAATAGGATTTGGTGGTCAACTGAGTCAAATGCCTTAGAGAAATCAAGCAACACGAGTATAGCAGCCCTGTCAAGATCAATATTTCTCCTTATATGCTCAGACAACCTTAGCAATGCTGTAAGGGTGCTATGACCCTTGCGTAAGCCATTTTGATTTATGGAAAGAAGACTATGCCTTTCAATGTAATCCACAATCTGTTGATGCATCAATCTCTCCAAGACCTTCGACAGAAGGGGCAAGATGCTAATTGGTCTAAAGTCCATGCAGCGATCTGCAGAAGAAGTCTTAGAAATAGAAATAATTTTTGCAACCTTCCAAATGTCAGGGTAAGACGACGTTGTAAGAATGTGATTAAAAATATGAACCAAGAGAGGTAAAATATAGGGTAGTATTAACTTTAAAAATCGTGTATCGAGATTATCCAACCCCATTGACTCAGATTTGATAGATTAGCCAGCACCACATCATCAAAGTCCACACATTTAAAGTAGAAAATTTCGGGTACAACACGTCCACAGCAAGAAGCAGTTGAGTTGGGTACATTATTGAATTATTTACTTAAAATTGCATAGATCCATGTTGTTAAAAAGAGATTGTGTAAAAAGATTAAAAGCACAAATAAGTACAGATGTCCAGGCCTAATGCATTGTTTGGGACCGACTTCTGTTTTAGCAAAAAAAAAAAACAGACGATTTATCAAAAATGTACCCGGTCACCGAACGCCTGGACATCTGTGTGTTTATCGGTGTTAAAAGCCTCTAATGGACGCATATACCTTTCCACTGCGTCTTAAGTCAAGTTTACGTGAGGAAAATAAAAGTCTTCCAACAATACAACTTTTGATCCAGGTGGAAGTTGCAATATTTTCTCGCTAATATGGGAAGGAAGAGAGTTATATAAGTCAGAGGTGCTTTGTGGCGAAATATAGATACAACATATATAAAGTGTGTGATTTTATTTTTTAAGGCAGCCCACATCTCTTCCAGCGAGCCCCAAGTTTCTATCTTTTCTGTACACAATATTTGTATACCAGGTGCCTCTAGCACCTCAGAACTGTATATACACCTCTTGATAAAATAGTAGGACATATATACTTAACTATACAGTTAAAATTTGGTATAGCAATTTCTTCGTCTTTATTAGTTCATGTCTCAAACAGAATTAAAAATTAGAATATCATGCAACATTACTGATAAGGAACACATTGTGGACTCGTAAACTTTGTATATTAAACAAATAAATTGATAAACCAGATTTGTTACTCATAAATAATAATGAATGAATTTAATGAAAATCTTTCAAACTCTTGTTTTAAGGGAAGAATTGACACTGATTTCGTGATTTCGGGGTTGAAGAGCTACTTGTGTAGATAATGAAAGTAATCTCGAGAGGGTACAACAGTTTTGCCAGTTGAAGCGCATCAGATAACGTAAGTGGACTAGTAAAGAAAATTTGCAGAATTAGGGACATGAGATGCGATATAATGATAGTCACTCTGTTTAGTTGTAAACAGTGCGCGTTATCCATTAAATTTTCTGTTTTTTTGACGATTGAACCGAATCTATCTAACATAACAGTGTCAGACGAAGATCTTTACTGCGTTTGAAACATTCGTCGACAGCTTTGTATGGTATTATCAATATGCAAATTTGATTTGAATTCGTTTCTATAGTCTCTAAAATAATGTAATTCATAACTGCTAATACGTTATATCACATTTTCTTCTTCTAAACCTTTTATTGTTTGTAGTCATTAAAATCCTTACCCGGCCGTCAGTATTACTGACACTGTCGCTGATGCTGACTGACGACTTACTGTCTTGCCATTTAACTGGTGTCACGGCCCATTAAGATGTAAACAGAAAGCAGCTGTGCAATGTTTACTTCGCATAGTAAGCACATAGTAAGTAAAGAAATAAACAGTGTGTGAAACAGATATTGGACGAATTGCAGATTAGCAACAACGAAACACGACACTGGCAACTCACTGATACTGTCAAGTATTGACAAGCGAATTTTCGAGTCAGTACTGACTTGTCAGTAATTTGAATGTCGTGAAATCAAAAATGGCTGAAACTAAAGTTCTAAAGATAAATCTAAAGAAGACGACAAATTTTTGGTTAAGTTTTTAGGATAGTGACAGCAAATTAAATTGAACTGAAGATTTGAAGGTCAAAAAAGGGCAAATATAGTAGTGAATTATAAATGGATATTGCATTTATAAAGAGTAACAGTAATATACTATATAGGATACCTACTTTTATATACATTTTCCAAACGGAAAGCTCAGGAAGTCACAGAAAAATAGAAAAATATAAACTAATTTTTATCGAAAGGGGTTTTCAAATTTGGTGTTCAGCATAGCTCAAAATCTATTCATCCGAACTTCTTAAAACGTCCAGGCTTTTTAGATTAATATTTTTCCTTGTCGGTAAACCTTAAGTTTGCTTTAATTTTATCAAGTAAGCTATTTATTTCAGCGAAAGAAGAGTAAAAATTAATGCTAAAAAGTCAACATTTGTATGTATTCAAACCGGTGTTATTTTCAAAAATTTAAAATCTTATGCTTTTTTAGATTTACAGATTACAATATGTTGTTGACATTGATATAAATTTTGATCATCTGCTTTAGATCATTACAAGTAGTGCTACCTTTCTCGCCAGTTGCAAACTGCACCGGGAGGTATGTCTTCTTCTTGGTATAAAAAATTTTTTTTCTTTTAAATTAAATTTTAAAAATCACTTGGAATTTCGCGTTCTATAGCGTTACGTTTTGAATTTCGTCACAACAGTTTTTGGACTCGCTACCTTCGTTATAGAAGTTTCACTTCAAAATTGTTGTTTCATACATTATTGCGCATTCCCGCTTCAATTCATTCAAGTAAACAAAGAGGAATGTGTAAGCAGCCGCATAAAATCGGACATAAAATAATAACGATGCCACCCGATATCACTAAAAGGTATAATTAAAAGTATTGAAACAACCAGGAATGCGCCGATTGAAAGGGGAGAAATCAATCGATCTGAGAGAAAAGTTGGACTAAACTATAATTAGTTAGTGTATTCAACTTAATTCGAGTGAATTTAAATTGTATCCATTTAGAATTAGTTAAATAATAATAAAACAATTAGATTTAGTTGAGTAATTTTTTAAAGGTATTGCCTACGCTCAGAAGACAACCAACCCTATGATGCACATAGCACATCTTATACGGAGGCAAGTGTTTAGGATTTTAACCTGACAAATGTTGCAAGTAAGCTACAATTTTTTTTTGGAATGAGATTTTTACCATGCAATATCCCAGTGACTTCGCAAGTATAATTCTCATCAGTGGAATTGCCTGAACTCCTGGTGAATACCAAAATTGTTAACAATTTCTTACCCAAGTCTACTGGAATAATTACTAATCTGAATAATCATTTAGCTCAATAACTTGTTATAAATCTAATTTCAATTAGAGATTTGATTAAAACTTAACGTTGAACAAATTTTCAAGTAAATTAGCTTCGCAATGATTGAAATAGCTTAAATGAATCTTCTGTAGCCACATAGGTAGTGTTTCGTGCAACCAACGCGTAGTGATTGATTAAATCAGACTCGGAAATGATAAGCTCATAAATTTATCCAGAAATCCTGATTAATGGTTAATTGAATAATCAGCAAAATCATCATTAAGTGACAATAAATGGGCAAATACATATCCGCAATCAATGATATAAAAGCTCCGTTGGGATTTTTATATGATTTGTAAAAATTTGCAATATTATCTACGTAAGTATGCATTAATAGTTATTGTAAAGAAGCTTGACCTCAGTTTGGTGAAAATAAGTGATGGGGGTATTACAATCTTCTAATTGCGGCTAAGCTGCTTAAGCTTTATCCAGCTTATCCGGGAGATTACAATGAAACCCTATATTTTTTGTGTTATTTGAGCATTTGTAAATGCATCTATCAAAGGTTTTACCTTTGGCAGCTATGACTTATTTTATTTATGACAAATTTTCTGGCAGAAACTGAATGCTGCCACAATAGAAGACTCTGTACTTTGAACAAATCCATTCAACAACCTATTTTTAAACTTCTCCATAGTTGGCAAAGCGTGTGAGTTCCAAAGAGTGTTGCAACGATTGGAACAGATAGTAATCAGATGGGCCCAGGTCTGAGGAATACCCTGAGTGTGGAAGAATCTTTCTTTCCAGATTTATCAGTGTCTGTTTTACAGCTAAAACAACATGTGGTCACGCGTTATCATGGAACAGAATCACTTTCATACGATTTGATGCAATAGTTGTCCATAACGTTCGACGGTGACTGTTTCGTTAAGTTTCAATAGCTCGTAATAAACTACACCCTCCTACCGAGAAAAGCTTTGGGACCGTGACTGTATTGTTTTAGAGTTGTTGTTGATTTGTTGCGTATCGCCAATAAACGGCTCCCCAGGGTCCATATGGCCAACTTCTGCCAAAGGTGGATTTTCCGGTTTAGTCAATTTACCACGTTAACTCATTAGTACCTATGTTACAGATACACTGAAGCTTCCCCAGCGCGACAACGTGTAGATGCATCTGGAGGAGTACCGTGCAGAATAGTTCTGGCATGAAATTTTTACAATACTACATCCCAGGAATCGAACCTGAACCTACGGAGCAGAAAACCTGGACGTCTGCAGGTCAGCCATCGGCGTGGCTAAAATGAAAACATATTAGAAATAAATGTAAAATATTTAATTTTTTTATTAAAATTTTGCTTTAAACAAAATCTCCGACCGTCAATGGCTGTTGTTAATTATATTGCACATCAATTCAGGCCATTTTTCTGCGAAATTTAAGTCATCATCACGAAGAGGAGGATCAGCAACGTTCTGCCCATGGAGAGGAGCGAGTGCGGACGAAACCTACAGTTAGCTACCTGGGGGTGATGATCAATTCCGAACTTACCTTTGTGGGACAGATACGGTGTGCGGCCGACTGGGAAGCAAAGAAGATAGCGTCCCTGAGCGGAATTATGACCAATACCAGCGGCTTGAAGTCGAGAAGTAATGCTTGCTGATGGACACCACACGACGTAGTTGGCGCTGTGATGACAAATGAAGCTCGGGGTGCATAGCAAGCGTCTAGCCTACTTGCAGAGACGGGGTGCTCTGAGGGTGGCAAAATATCAGAGCCGGCAATGCTCGTCAGTTATTTCAGCTGAACTCCTTGCAATGGTAAAAAATGCCATCTATACGTGAAAAGTACTGAAGTCGGACGAAAACAAGCCAGAAAGGGAAAAACCTTGAATAGATGGCAAGAGATGTGTGACGGCGGGGGTACAGGGCGATGGACTGCCAGGTTGCGCCCTTGAATCGAAATTGGATTGGCAGGAAACATGGCGAGGTGAATTACTATTTAATGCAGTTCCTGAGCGGACACAGGTGCTTTCGATATTACTTCGATAAGTTTGGTAAGGTCAATTCGCCCGAGTGCCCATATGGCTGAGATAGTAGAGACGATGCTGAGCATACGGTTTTTTGTCTGTTAACACCAGAGACCAGAAATCATTGTGGAGCTTATGCTGGAGAGCGAGAACCATTGAGAGCTAGGCGATAAGGTTCGCCGAGGATACTGTGAGTACGAGAATCCCTTCAGACTTCAGAGGGCAGCTAAAATAAGAACCCCAGTCCGAAGTAATGTGGTAAACGGTTCCGGGGGGGAGTTTAGTTGGTAAGCCAGTCAGGCTTAACTGAATTTCCTCTCTCTCCTAAAAAAAATTTACTAGTACCAGCGGCGCCAAGGTACGCTAGACATTCCAATGTACGTCGTATTATGTAAACATTCAGAATCCAGTGAATAAAAATTTCCCTCATTCAGGTATCAAATTGCAGTGTGTGGTTCTCATTTCGTAGTGTTAAAGTCATCATATGAGTTCAACAGGAAGCTTCCGATCAATTCACCTGCAGCGCACGTACTGAATGGTGATGAAATTTTTACCAAAAATAAATTGCTTATAAAACCACGAAAACACGAATACTTCAGTGCGAATCTACTTAGCATTTTTCATGATTTTTATATGTGGGGCGACTGTAATTGCATGTTTTACACACGATGAAAATAATTTAAGCGGATTTCTACTGAAATATTGTTCCACCTGCACCAGCTTCCCGTTGCATCAGATTTGCATATAACAATAACAGGGACAACCAAGGCCTGGAGTGGTGGCGTTCCGTGGAAAGCTAAGTACAGCTATAAATAACGGAATAACAGATTGGAAAGCGAAAGCTAGGAGAAACTTTTGCAATTGCAATTTTGACTGGGATGAAAAAAATCCAATTTGGCTTGGAAAAGTTTTGTGTTTTGTGGTTCCGAAAATTGCATTATAAAACAGCGGAGAACTGTTAAAATCCAAATTTAGGACTAGGAAATTATTACATTCATCTAGATGTTTCCTTGCAGCGTACCGCTCGCTATACGTGGTACGTGGTAACCTACCAATGGGTTAAGATGGAGCATGTGAGGAACATGTAGCGAGGTGTACCCACCTTTTGTTCATAAACAACTCATGCTAAGGAAACACATTCATAGGTATTTGCAGAAGTAGCTTGCAGCGGTGTTTTATGGGAACGATATTTCGATGTTTTTACTGCTATGCTTTATTCCATTGTGTGCTTATTCTCAGATTAAAATGTAACTCTCGCAGAGGCTGTTTTCTCTAGAAACTTTTGTGATAGACCCTAAAATGATTTCCTTTTTATGTTGCTGAAATGGTTTTTTTTGCCATTATCCCCGATTTTATTGTCAGACGGGTTGAAAAAGGCGAAAAGTCAATTTACATGGACCAACTCTGAAATATTATGAGTTTTCTTGGAAAATATTTCAGGTATCAAAGTAAAAAGTGTAGGGGATATCAGCCGGAAGTTTTTATCCCGGGTTTATTTTTGTAAAGACTGTGGCTAAGGAAGTTTTCTGATGGAATTTATCCCTATAAAGTTTTTTTTTATTAGATTTTTTCTTCTATCTTTTTGTTTTGTTGAACCAAGTTTTTCCTCAGTATCTGTCCATAGTATAATATTTACCTACAAGATTTTTGTCAGCAGAAAATTTAACAATTGAATCTTCCCAGAAGATAATTCGATGAATTCTTACAACAACTAGCCACTGGCCCTAGTTTCGGGTTAAATAATACGTACAATAATTTTGATAGGATCAAAGATTAATTATTATATCACAGTAATAGTACCGAAGAATAAGATTGTCTATTGTACAATAATAATCCAAACTTATACTTCCACTTTTTACTGCCCAATTCTGCAGCTACCAAAAGAATAGTTCATGCAGAGCGTTACTCACATCGGTGGCCGGGCTGAGGCTCTACTCATTCTACTGACGAAAATTGTACTTGCGTAGAGTAAAAATTTCCCTAAATTTTCGATCAATAATGGTTGCTTTATATAAAATGATAGATTTTGAGATATTAAGACTAGATCTCGGACCATTAAATTAAATGAAAAATTACTAATTGAAATAAGTAATTTGATTCGATGACTTGTTCCTAATGGGCCGTAGGCGCAATTACTCCTTTGCGTGAAAATCTGGGCTTTTGTTGTTGATCAGATCCTCGAAGGCAGATTTTACCTTTTGTCATTGCGGAATCTTTTCTGCCCAGGTAATGCATTAAGCTACGGAAGAAGTGGTAATTTGTTGAAGAAAGGTCTGGTAAATATGGTGGGTGAGGTAAAACTTCGGTGAGTTCGTAGGGTGGCCACTCTTCCAACTTTTCTACCTTGTGAATAACTTCTAGGTGGCGACTTATTATGATTATGGATACATCAAACTCATAAACCAGGTACCGAACAG
Source organism: Dasypogon diadema (assembly GCA_006980735.1). NCBI lineage: Eukaryota > Metazoa > Arthropoda > Insecta > Diptera > Asilidae > Dasypogon > Dasypogon diadema. Next base: position 57,259 of record QYTT01093409.1, read on the forward strand.
TCTTCCATAGCAATCTTGAGGGCTTCACGACTAATAAACATTGGAGGTTTCCCCTTAGGCTGATAGTATTGAATTTAGTGAATCAACGGCGAATTGTTTGCTCATTACATGTACCTTCCCCGAAAGCAAAATTTATGCCCTACACAGAAATATCTCGTAGAGATCATTGTTTCACAGAAAAAAGGAGACACTTATATAAACCACAGATAAAAACAATTTAAGAAAATACTATCGACACGCTATACTGTGATACATAAACCAATAGGACTTGATTTCAGATCTTCACAGATCCGCTCACTATGTCGATCGCTTGAGAAGTGAACCCATGGCGCAAATTTCATACGAAGCAACCTAATAACAAATTGTAAGCGCAATGTTTTATTTGTGCCATTCTTCTTAAATGCTTCTACTTATTTAGTTATTTCATTTTATTTATTTTTTAATATTTTACGAACTCTTACACTTCAATATAATATATATCCTAATTATACAGAGTGTCTCACTTTAAGATGCAAATATTTCGCAGGGGGATAGATCTTATCAAAAGAAGTCTTAATAATAATAATATAATATGATACATATTTTTCATATAATGTAAAATAGTGTTTAAGATAGAATCGAGAGCTGAAAAATCCATGCAACCATGTGTGAAAAAAGTATCACGAGAGGTTTAACCAATTCTGCCGTTAAATGAGCAATTCGAACTCAGTCATAGTTTCCGCAGGAAGCCATATATTTTCCTTATGGTGAAGTTTACATAATCGCAGCAACTGAATTTTGAATTAACTTTTCGCTGAATTTACATACGCGAATGTATTATTATTGAGAAATATAGGTGGTATGAGGTCGTGTCTCCACCGCGCCGCGCCAATGGATTATCAGACAATTTAACCCACTAGGATTAAACGATAAATTGTCTTGAATAGACCAGTTATAGACTCGATTGACGTCTTCATTCATTCTGTGCAATCCTCTATCAAACCAATTGGTATACTCTGATATACATTCATCTCAACAGCGTTTTAATGTAAGGGAATTACTGTTGCAGTTTATAGTGTTTACGGAATGGGTTGGGATAAATTCCATTATTTCGGAGGGGAGGGGATTTACGTTTTTCAGTTGCTTTTTCACTTTACACCTTATAGCGTTTTTAGTAGTTTGATGTGTTAGTATGTGCTGTATAGTTTCTAAGATATTTTGATTGCCCAACTTACTTCTATGGTCAACTAGCGCCGCCCTACCCTATACACCCTTTGAAGCGTCTGGTATTGCAAAAACATCTTATTGAAAAGCCTTTGCTCATTTCAGTGAGTCTGCAATCACATCTTCTCTTCTCCCACATCACAAGTTATAAAATTTCCAAATATTACAAATGTTCCACCAAAATGTCCCATTAACATACTCTTTTTAGTCAATTTTTAGATTCCTCCATACTTCGCCTTTAATTGTACTTATGTAGATACCAATTATACCTAAGTGCAACCATTGTGAAGCGATGCGATACTTTATATCTGAACTTGATGTAATTATACCCCACTTTTTCCATAATATTAACAGTACTCATCTCAATACCAAGGTAATAGGGCTAATAACTTTTATGACATTGACATTATAACCATGCTATCACTTATGGTTTGATTTCCCACTAATGGCGTGGCTTCCAGCTCAGTTCTTTCTCTGGAATGACCTCCTGGTTCTTGATACTCCAACACGAACTTGATCTAATTGATAACATGACCATTTTAGGGAAATGCTTTTTTTTATCAAAGAGACGAAATTCAGTTTTCCGAGAATTAATGGTGAAACCACCAGTCGAGTAGCGCCTTGCACTGTTCCTATACTTCCTCAACTCAGTTTCATAGGACCTATTGAGAAGAACTATCAGGTTATCCATATCAAGCAGACTTGAAATCTTTTACTCTATGTAGGGGGTCATTGCAACGTTTCAAGTATGCACCAGATTAATTTTTTAATTAATATAAGATATGGCAATTAAATAACGAGAATTTTTGAAGTGAAACTCCTATAGCGAAGGTAGCGAATTAGAAAAAATTTTGTAACGAAATTCAAATGAAACGTAAGGTGATAATCGGCCAATCAACAAGGTTAAGCAGCAAATGGCGTGATTAGTATTAAGATATAGGACCGATTATGTTGGCCGTATTCCCGAGGTGAGCAGTAAATATTACGGGGGTCCCTGCTATAGAAATCTAGGTGTTTTTTAAAAATTAATTTAAGAGAATCTTAAAAAAGCGTAACAAATTTAAAAATGGCAAAAAGAATACAGATTTTAATACAAACAAATGTCGATTTTTGAAGTGAAACTCCTGTAGCAAAATTAGCGATAGCGAGTGAAAAAATTTTCGTAACGAAATTCAAAATGTAACGCTAAGCAGCAGGTGTCGTGGTAAATATTAAGATAGAGCACCGTTTGCGTGAGTGTGATATGGCTAATTTTGATGCGCGCATTTGCGAATTGTCTGGATTCAGTAAACAGAGACCCTAGAATTTAATTTACGACAAAAAATTGTGCTGAGATTAGCCTGCCAGAATGCCATACAAGACATGTAACTATTAGATTAAAATTAAGAAGATCAGATAGTGTAATAATGTTTAAGAATATAATCAAAAAATAATAAGACTAAACAGAAACGAATCTTCACTATACCCTTAGAGACGTTAAAGTGGAGTTCCATAAGTGTTAAACACATGCAGTTAGTGGGTTCATGCTTTTCATAGTTAATCCTTGAGAAGTTGACATGCAAGAGAGCGGGACCTCTTTAATGCGACTATTGACTCTAAAGGTTATCATCAGTTCCGAAGAGTCAATATTCTGAGGCAGGTCTTTGAGCGCAAATTTGATAAAAGTTGTGTTTAGCTGACTCAGTGGAGCCAATGTGGACAGCGTAGAAAGGATTCCATGGAATACAACCCCAAAGGAACTAAATAGCTCCAGAGATACCGAAAGACCTGAGCTTGTGGCTATCGAGAGCGTATAAGGAGTCCTTCCATCTCTTGCAGAAGTAGCGCTACGCCCCTTTTTCTGGAATAGTTGAAGAATAATTCCTGCATCTTAGCATACCCGAGCAGTGGTCTGACAATCGAGTTATATAATGTTTAGGTAATAATATGGAGGTTAGAAAACTCTTTGGACCAACGCTTAATTAATTCAAGTACTTTTGGAAACATCGTAATTGATATGAGAAATAAAGTCCAATTTCGGATAAAATATTATGGTATTAGGGAGGTGTGTTGGCGGTGCTCCCGAAGCGAGAAATCGACACATCAGCCGAGAGGTAAGGCAATCATTTGTCTGGAATTTGTCGGTGAAAATAATAATTTTTATATCATTATAAACTGTTTTAGTCAAAAATATAATTAGTGAGATATAGTTAAAAGTGCCAAAGACATACACGAAAAAAGTTTCACCTCAACCGTGAGCTTATGTGGGTGTGATTTCTTTTTTTGTTGTACTCGTTTTACTTTCATGTTCGGTGTTTAGTGTGGGTATGTTTTATCATGTGAAATCATTTTCTTCGTTCTGGACCCACCTTGACATATTTTGTTTATATTTTAAATTATTTAAATTTTTCTAATTCAATTAATAATTTGATTCCATGACACAATAGCGGAGCACTACATAGGAAAGATCTTCAGATAAGTATTAAAATAAATTTTTCCGATAATTTAACGATTCATTGTGTTGTTGTTTATTTTTTATTATTTATTGTTTTTTATTTTTATTATTTATATTACAGCAACTATCAACATGCATGCGACTTAAAAAGCACAATTGACCTAAATAACTCTGTTATTTTTTGTTCTTCTTTGCTCTTTTGTAAGCCAACATGTCTGGTCGAAATTCCACATATCAATTAGAAACTGACTGTATCCTGCAGGCTGCAGTTGAAGAAATCTACTTTTGTATTATTCTATTTTTTTGGATAAGTGCTACCTCACCTTTGAATAGAAGACAATGGAGAGAAAATGAAGAATTTCTTTCATTGCAATGCGCTAGCCGTGAGCCAACAACTCAAGGAGTCAGTAGAAAATTTCCTTTCATTGGAAGAACTTAAGTTAAAAATTGGGGCACTTTTGAAACTGCATTCCCTTCATTTCGTCTTGCTAATGAACTTTTTCTTTATTTTGGGTCAAGTACTTTGCTCTTTAGCAGCAGTCAAACTGCCCATAACTCACAACATATTTCAATGATTTTAATCTCAGAACAAGTTTTCTGTTTCAGGGTAAATTGCATCACTTATAGCTGCAGTTTTTATTTCCATTTTGCAGCATATTGCATTTGGCCATTTTGTATTTCATGTTGTGAGTGCTCTGTATTTGATTTCATAATTGATATTTTCATCCAGCAAAGGTAAATATACGTTACTTATATTATATAGTTTCCAGTCAACAATGGAGGTAAAATATTTTATTTTCCGATGAATGTACACCCAAAAAGTCATCTATCTTTAATTTGATGCAGTTTAAATCAGATCCGAAAAAAAATCTGTATCTGTGACATGAATATTTTGGTTGAAAGCGTGGGATTGGGTTTATTGTGAAAATTCTTGCATATTCTTCCGTCCCATACCTCAAGATTAAAGAGGTTTTCCCTGTTAGAGATGTCACCTCTTGGGAAAAGGAGATTTTCCTTTTATGATTTTAGTGCTTCTTGACATTATCCGCAGTTTTATTGTCTGCCGGGTTGCATGAAAAACGGCTTAGATATCACACAGCTCTTAATTCTTTTATTTTCGGGATTTGGACTTAACTCTTTAAATAGCGGGTACTTTAGTTTTATCTTGAGTTATTCATTTTTAAATATTAAATGTGTGTAGTGTACGTTAAGGCCATTATAATAATTTAGAACCTGCTTTAAAGTACCTCACCAGGTAATGTGTTTGTGCAGTCTGGAAACTTTAGAGTAGGCACCTTTTAATTGTTTTTATTTCCCATCGAAAGTCTATGCCCAGTCACTTGTACTTGTATTTCCTTATGAGGCTTTCCTATTTTGCTTTAGTTGTTTGAATTTTAATAACCAACTCCTTTGAAACAGCTGATAAGAATGGGTGAGCGACATTTCTTGAATAAACCCGAAAAAGTTGGAAAATATCTCTTCAAAACTTGCCAAGGTTGATGTCTTTGGATCTGTGATCAACAGTTGTGGGGCATACAGATATTATACCTGGGTTTATATCTGTACCCTTATCATGGAGTACGACTACGATAAATAGTAATCGTAAATACAGTAAAAATCGCTTAAGTCTTGATTATAGTTGTGCTCTTTGCACTTCTTTTCAAACTTGTTAAACAACTTCACAGCGATTTTCACTACATTTCCGAATACTATTCATCGTAATCGTACTCCATGATACAGGTACTGGATTCAAAGCTGACCGGGAGGTATCATGTTGAAAAAAAGATCAGAAAAGCGGAATTGATGATATATCAATGGAGAAGAGTGTGCGGACATAATTGGGCTTTCTTGCCAAGGTCAGCACACTGGATATTGTTGCAAGATGACATACCCGATATTCGACCAACATTTCGCAAGTGACTCCGCTCTTCCCCCACGTTGTCTGGGACCGGGTCTGTTCCATTGACCTACATAAAAATACTCGTTAACTAAAGAGGTATAGGTAAAAAGGGGAGGATTACCTCTTGTTGACAGCTGTTAAAAACCACCCAAAGAAGGCTGAAAACTCCCTGAAATTCACACTCCTGAAGGATCCTTCCTGGACACCCTGTTTGTGAAGACCGAAGTAACATGCAAAAAGAAGAAAAGATACAATTAGAAAGAAGGATCGCAGTTTGGACCATTAAAAGACTTTACATAACAACAAAATTTTCACACATAAAGGACGACTAAAAACAGGAATTTCAATTTTAAGGATTCGCACTTCCGGTATGTATAAATAGCCGGGGCCGTATTTGTTAAGATCTTTTATATGCGCCGATGTTAGTGGTTAGTGAACAAGCACGTGAATTAAAAAACCTTTATAAACCAGTAGGGAAGTTGTTTTTTTTTAATTTGTAACCACTCCACAAGTGCGCGCACCACCCCATATAGTTACGACAAAACCGAAGCGGAAGCAGTACCTACATAAGATACTAAAGGACAATCAAGTTTACCTGGGCACATCCAACACCAATCACAACACATAATAAACGTGGGACAGCCGCAGAGCGTCATACCGAACATTCACCTGGCAGAACACCAACACCAAAGCCAATCCAATCCAATTTCGCCTATCTTAAAGCATTAATAAAAAAGAGTTTAATGTACTTGCTCTTCTTCTTGTACATGGCTTGTAGTTGCAGTAAGTGCTAAAAATCCTAAGGAAGTCGAGAAAACCCTTAGAAAAGCACGTGCTTTAAGACAGAAAAATGTGTATATCATTTGCATTATGTAAAATAAGTATGACATGTGATATATCAAATTAAAGGTTAAGAAGCAAGCTTTCATAATATTGTAAGAAAGATCTACTTTAATGAGGCGTTTTTTCGAGAAAATAACGGTTTCTTCTGAAAAGAAAGTAATTTTTCCAAAAAATCGTTATATCTCAAAAAGTATCAAATAGATAGGAATGTTTTATGACTCATATGAAAGGTAATAACGCTACCTTCAAAATGATACCTATTGCATTCCTGTACGTTCAATAGTACCAGAAATATTTACATTTTCGTATTTAGGATTTTCAAACTTTAAAGGTCCTTTTCGTCCTTAAATCGCAATTGCGCACATAACGACCTATGTAGTATTTCTTGGCTTGTCCTAAAGTACCGTTATACATAAGTTTCATTTCATTTGGCGGAGGCCGCAATTCGGAAATATAGCCAAAATTAATATTCGTGGAGCGAAAATTTACATAAATGAAGCTGATATACAAATAAAGCAGAATCAATTGTACGTGAGACAGGATCCGTTAAGTTTCCGTACGTTCTGTAGATTTCGATTAAATAATTACATGTAGGTATTTGTACTTAATTTTTTTACGATATCATTATTTCAGTGGCATTTGCAGATGGACTCCTCAAGAAATTATCCCTTAAAAATCATCATTTAATGCTGCAGTAGGATGCATTAGGGGAAGCATTGTAATATGAACTTTACTTTTCGACTGTCATCATTCCATTACCATTTATTTTCCGGCGACATCTGATTGTTGAAGTTTATGTAGACATTATCGAAAATATTGCATTTAAATTTTCTACAATCTTTCTATATTTTTCCATGATTTTTTCAACAAATTTTACTTACAAAAAATTGTCTACTTATGATAGTACTACGTCTGCAAGTAGGTATGTTCTTAGAAAAATCATTATACCATTATATCAATTACAAAATGGTACAAGTTCATCATTAGAGCATCGGTTTGCAGTTCTTAATTTGATGGATTTTCTTTCACTTTATTATCCGGCATGAAGCTCATCCTGAACGGAATGCTTTCCCTTGAAGGTGAAAACAAGAGCAATCAAGAGGAAAAACATTTCTTACTTTTAATTAAAAGTCCTTTCATGAAAGTGTTTGAGACTTTCCTATTAATTTGTAAACAAAAAACACAATCAAAGGAAGACTCATGAATCGTCGAAGACTGTAGTCACTAATTCCCAAAAGCTACAAAAGCAGAACAAGTTCATCTAAAGATATTTCCCTCTACCTTAAGTACTAAGTACCTATACCTTCCACAGCGAGCTTCTACCAAAGTCTATAAATAGTTGAAGTTAGAAACACTAAGTCAACGGCAGGAGCAGTTCAATCCCATCTTATTTTTAGGAAGTTATTTCTTTCAACTGAAAACTTCCCTAATTATTCGTGAAAAGTTGAAAATAGTGTTACGACTCATTAATTGTCATGCTACAGTGAATAGAGAGGAAGAAACTTTCCGCAAAAGCTGCACAAAATAGCACTTCCCGAATAAAACTGTCTTCGTGCGAACTGTTGGGGAGAAGTTTTAAGTGGACTTTCGACTAATTATTAACAACGTGTGACGAAAATTTTGGTATTTTTGGAATTTGCCTGAGCTACACTTGTCTGCTTATGCCACAGACAGTATGCAGCTATGGTGTATCTGCATTTAAATGTATGCAAATAAAATGTTATATACTCCTGAGGCTGAGGTGTTCGCTCTGCACCCATCACATTTAAAACTTTTGTGTATTTTCTAGTGGCACAAAATTCGCAAGCAAATTTGAAAATAGTAGTTTGTTGCCCTCATCTGATAAATTGCTTTGTCGAATTATATTACATAAAGGGAGTTCCCATTTAAAATTAATTGTAATTAACCTAGTTTACACGGCAAAGTATTCACCACATTAATGAAATGTGCAAAAGGTTTTCGAGAAGTATTCAAACAGCAAGAGTAGTTCTATGGAAATGTGAATACGTATTTTTCATGTTTTGGTTTTTCACGATTTCTCAAGTTACTTATAACTAGGAGATCTCTGCGCAATTGCACAAATTGAAGGTATGTGAGTGACATAACGTTTTTATATGGTCCCTCAATTTGCACCTTAAATTTCAAAGCGCGTTTTTTTCAGAGGTGTCCCCTGTAGGCCTAATCCTCTCATGCCAGGAAGCAGTAAAAAGACACTTGCAAAATATTTTGCCATGCAGAATAATGAAATGAAAAAAGTTCCAATAAATCCATGTATTGCATACTTATCGGCAGCAAACACCGAACTTAACACCAAAGTTACCCAGGAACGCAACCCCAAAGTAATGAACCCAACCCCGAACTGATGCGGATAAGTGTTGCCATTATAAAATTTCAAGAAAAGCCCGATGAAACTCCATATAAAAAAAGTGGCTGAAATACGGAACCCGGAGCTTTCTTTGTATAATTAATATATAGATTACATATACACGGTTGGCAGCTCTAACCCATAGTTGTCTAACAGGGATTAGCAGCGTTATCTAGACAAGAAATATCCCGGCAGAAAAGCAGCATTGTTAGCAATTACCCCTAGTCGCGAAAGGATTAGCATAAATGATCAGGATTTAGGTAGGGGGTAGTTGGGAAAATATGCGATCGTATCTTTTCGGAAAAATGTAGCAAAATGATCGCTCAAATGATAAGTTGATTAATTAAACATAAAATTTTTTGAAAGTTACCGATCATATTGCGGCCTATGCCCCTGATAATATCAACTCTTCTCTCGGTGATAGTATTGCTAAAGAATGCATCACAGAGAAGTGGTTTAAAAATATCTGTTTGAAAAACAAAAGTGTAAAGAATGAAGCCCGCTTGGACTCACTGAAAATTATCGCCTTCGAACTGTGCTTGAAGCCAATCCCACTAGAAGTTTATCATTTCTAGCAGAAGAATTTAAAGATTGTTGGGGAACTATTGAGAACCACATTTGATAAAGGATCCTCATTATAGTGCGATCCACAGAAACAAAGAAGATTCGACATCTGTAGTTTATTCAATTTAAGGAACTAAAGAACATAATTTTTATGGTGATTGGTAATCTGTGGTAAGAGGAAGATAACATACGAAAGCAGGAAATAGTTGGGGCAATGGGTTGTCTGTGAAGCACTTCAAGTACATTAACCGAAACCATATTTGCATGGTGAAAAGATAATACAGTGGACTGCAAAGGGTGTCTTCCACTGCTTATATGTATCTAAATCCTGCAGAAAAGATTACATCAAAGTCATGAAATCGATGAAATGCATCTTCATGACAGTGCAAGGTCTTACATATTTTATAACATCGTGAGAAAGCTGATCGACCTGTGTTACAAGATCCTGCCATGGTATGCATATTCTACAATCTTGTCGTCAACAATTTAACACCTACACCCACTTCGGCAGTGGCGTAGTGCTGCAGATTTGCAACTCTGTGGATGCGGGTTTACTTCTGCAAAGGGCACAGTGATTTATTTGGATACCAGCAGTTGAGGCAATTTTACTAATGAGAATTGTATTTACTTGGGAAGCCACTTCACACCTCCTCTTCTTAAAGGCCTAAGCTATGCTGTGTGCATCATAGAATTGCTCTCTGAGCTTAGGCGATACCAGAATTAAAACATTTCGAAATATGAGTGACCTCAAAACTTTAACTATCGAAAGCTTGAGCTTATTAACCGCATGCGCTTAGCAATTAATTGCGTCATGGAATTATGTAACTTAAATATCTTTAAGGATGTACTAAAGTCTCACAGTTATTCCATTAATTAATTTTCCTGGGTATATTTTCAATCACTAACGCAATAAACATCCATTTATATTAATCTAACACTAATCTTATCAAAACTTACGTGTCTTACATGCTAGCTCGGCAGCCTAATCCCAACTGCGATAGGTAAATGTTTCTTGGGAAACTTAATGCTCATTTACAAAAATGTTTATTTGCTCACTTATTATGTTAAACCGATATACCTTATAGTAAGTCTGCAAGGAACTTGGACGTCACATTTAATTGCAAACTTAATTTGTATCGCTTTGGTTAAATCCCTTATAATATATCTATTCACATTTTTTAGTGAAATTTTTTACAAGCCCGAATCCGCCTCTTTATGCAAGTTCAATGTCGCCTTCAATGCCACAGTTAGACCCGAATTATATTCAGAGCTGCAAGCGATAAAGGCAAACTCCAAGCTGCAAGTTCATGTTAGACCATATGAAAAAGATTGGTCCAAATCACATTGACAATGGCAAGCTTCATGTTGAAACTAACTGCAACTGCTGCTGTCTTTAAGATTAGAAAAAATGCTAATTTTGAAGCTGCAGCTGCAATGCTACCAACAGAAGGAAAACTTATGCTTAAAGTAAATACAGATTGACAAATATATTATTGAAATTATTAGTTGACGAGAATGTTGGAAGAAAAAATAGTAAATTATCATTTTCGTTTAATGTAAACGATATAGTAACTCATTTTTAAGTTGGTACAATATTTTACAGCTTGAAGCTAGCAGCTCTCACCCTAATTTGCTACTAAATTCCCTGCATCATGAAGCTTGTCGCTCACCGCTTGAAGTTCTGAATGTTATTCGGACCTTAGATATACTTTTCGACTAAGTCACTTCAGCTATGTCTCTCCACATGTTAAGTCAGTCTTGAGCTATGATTTTATTCTTGCGTAATTTTCTTTTGACGAAACAGCTTAATTATCTTTTTATTAATAAACTTAACTTTATGCAATTTGAACATACAATGCCAATCACAATCTTTACTGTTTTGCGTCCCACCCTTATTTTCCTACATATTTTTATAAGAACTTTATATTTTACATGTCGAGGGTTTATGGTGAAAATTCTTGATCCCACATTTTTAGTCACAGCCTTTTTATTTCATAAAAAGAAAGACAAATAAAAATTACATTACTCTAGCGCAAACTTTTTCAAACATGTTTTCACCATAAGCTCCTGATGTCTAGAGTTACATCCTAAAATAAATAAATAAACAAAAATGTAATTTTTTAACGTACGTTTGAAAACATTGTGTGTCACCCCCATTATGTTGTCACGCAGTGCGGGCCGCACCCCCAACACCCTCTGCACCTTCTCTAGGGATGCCACTGATCTAATGATTTTCTGATTTCTTCACATATGGATTTTTCATTGTTTATTCCAAATACCTAGAGTACATATGCACAGCTCATAGTAACATTGATCTGTTGCAATGGAATATACTAAAATAGTTTGCTTGTCCATTAGAATCATTGTTTATTTTCATTTCATCTGCATACCGCGTAAATTGATGGGCAGCAGGACTTTTCTGTGAGAAAAACTAAAATTAATGACCGACAACGTTTCCACTGTAGACATTTTATGCCCATCCATCATGAAATAACTCTGTTATGAATGAATAATCGCCGTAAAAAGGAAAAGGTAAATTCATAATGGTGTTACGGTCTCTTCACTGTTAAAAAAAAGATAAAATATAGTCTTATTATCTGGCGTTAGATGTACTTAAACTCGGCTAATATTGACATAATTTAAGGGAGATATGTTTTTATCTTATTTACATCTACAAGCAGACAAGAATGAAAATTTCAAACAAGTAATCAAATTTATATTATTGGCGCGAAGTGTTCTTGCTTGCGATTGGTAACAGTGCTTTGGATGATAGGGTGAGATTCACGGAAAAAAAACATTGCCACGGTCGTCATTTTTTATATAGAATTTCTCCTATAAAAATGGGCGAATAAGCATCAGCAATGTTTTATAATTGAAACAACTTTGTTGCGTAGGAAAATAATTTATTGTAAAACTAGCAATGGTTTATAGCTGGAACAGATATTATTCCATGGGAAAATGGATTGCTTTAAATTCGCTTTGTATGTAGCTGCCACAGATATAACCACATCTT
>QYTT01093412.1:0-36271 GCA_006980735.1 Dasypogon diadema
TACATTCCCCAGTCTCTTGCTGCACCTGAGTTATTTCCTTCTGGACCTCCAACATTTTAGACTGCATGGTCAGCACTTCAATTCGAAGATGTTGTGCGTTCTTCATTACCCGCGGGAGTCCACTTAATATTTGCTGGCTTGTCTCCTCTAGTGCAATATTTACCTGTTGCACATATGCAACTTCGACACCAAAGATGAAATAAACACAAATATATTTCTCTTTATATGGTGGCAGCTGTCAAACAACGGCTATTTTAGAATTCAGCTAGCAATTTATTCAGCTGCTTTTCAGCACCCTCATTCAGCACCATTTTGTTGGTTTATTGTTGGTTCTACTGAATTTTGAAGTTCTTGAGGATGAAAGAGACAACTGCAAAGTTGACCCTTTTTATCTTAGGATTTTCTTCTAGGTCCAGTCCATATTATATATAGGTCTGCGGAACGTACTCACCAATTGACCAACTTTAAAGCATCCCACAGGATACATTTATGTAAGTTATGAAGAGATTTGTGGGGAATTATTAAAATAAATTTATACATATAAATTGAATTAGACTTCGAAGAGATATACCACGAAAAGGATATTCTTTTGTTCTCGCAGTAGGAGAACTTTTCGAATAAAATGCTAGAAATATTGGAAACAGAATATTAAAGATCCCAACAGCAGATGATTACTACAAATCGTTGTTATATTCCGCAGCAACAATCAAATCTGAATCTAGTGGGGAATTGCCCTTCACAAGCGGTTACATTCCGTCCGAGTAACGCGGAAAGTAAACGATGCAGTGACGTGCTACAATTGTCATGAAGCAGAGCATATTTAAGAATGATGAAAGAATTCCTAAGAAAACGGGATGCATGGGTGCGGAATGTATGTTTGGGGTAGGTAATAGCCCAATGAGCCTTGTCTCTGTGGGTTTTTTTTAAGATGAATTGTTGAACAAGACGGGAGTAAAATTAGTGAACGCAAATCTATAGCGGAGGTGAAACTATATCGAAAACTGTTAGCGAATGTGCTGCGTTGAAATTTTCAATTGATTACTACATCAATGTGTTGAGTGACAACCGCTTGGTCAAGTATTAATAGGTGTTTTTTTCTCTCCTCAAAAAACATGGAAGAATCAAGGGTTGTGAAACCGACCAGGGAAAATCCTCTTTCTGAGGAAAGAGAAGAGATCAGGTCAGATCATTTGGTGAATCATCAATTAAGTGAAATCGAATTATTAAAATGGGAAAATGAACTTTTGAAAAGAGAAAAGGCCCTAAGGTGTTCCGGTTGCTGTAGCAAAGTATCTAATAAAGAATATGGGTTGCCTGATTCCGGTAGTACTTAAATAGCCAAAAGCGTAAATTCCTCTTATTCAAAAATGCTGTATAAATTCCTTTTATAATAAAAATGTAATTCCTGTGAAAATTGTGTAAGTGCTGATTTTGTCGTTGATCTAGAGAAGTCGACAGTTCTAGCGTCATATAAAGAATATCTGACAGTTCTAACGTCATGTAAAGAATATCTGAGAGGAAACGATAACTGGAGGTCTGATAAACTAAATTACATTTTCTCCATATTAAACAATTACTCCACATGTGTATCGATAATGGAAAATTCCTATTCCCCGCATGGACGACCAAATTAAATGATTAGAAGGTTGTAAGTGTTTTACTACTTTAGACCTAGCTAGTGGATATAATCAGATCCCAATAAACGAAACTTCAATCGAAAAGACAGCGATGGACACTACGAATACCTTCGCATGCCATTTGGTCTGGCGAATGTGCCCGCGGTATTTCAAAGAACAATTAATACTGTTGTAGGCCCATTAAAATTTACAACAACTTTAGCATATAATGGACAATGTCAAATGTCAATGAAGAATGTCAAAAATGTATTTATATCGTTTGAACTCTCCATATCACAAGCACCTCTACCACCAGCGAAACACCGCGTGTTAGGCGCCTATTCTTTCAGGGAAAATTCAAAATAAAAGGTAAGGCGTCGAGACACGGTAGTAAAGTAGCGACCCTTTTCCCTCCTTTATTAGTAAAGTCCGCATAAACATAAGTTCTTTAATAACTCTTCTCTGAGCCGCTATTTGTTCAATTAAAAGGAAGAATTTAGAATTGGTGCCGCTTAATTACCTCGTCGCCTGGGATTTTCCTCGAGACCTCACGCTTACCCAATTAAAAGAAACAAACAGGAAATGTGAGGAGGCTGGATTTTTGTAAACAAAGCGGAGTTCGCTAGTGATCCGCCAGATATTGAATTGATAGTGTTGTTCATAGTGTTCGGTTAAAAAATTGTGTTGAAGAATTAAGGTGGGTGGTGTTTTGTGATGGATTAGGATTAGCCAGTAGAAGTCGTTAATCGTAATTATGGGAGTACCTGTATCTGTATGTTGTAATTAACGCTGGTTTGTCCGCGTTCCGGCCGGCGCTGGTATCTCCGCGCTCCCCGACGGGTTGGTATGTCCGCCCCAGATAGGACCGAGAATAAATGTAGCGTGTGAATGGTAGCTTAAGTTGAAGAGAGCTCCCATTGAGTCTGTTGTACTCACTAGTGATTTTCTTACTTTTCAGGAAGTGGCTGATTCTTCGCCCGGATGACCGGAATACACCGAAATAGAAATTAATAAATTTGTGTTTAAATCACTCGTTTCATTTTGTTTTGTGATAGAGTTTAGATTTTATTTTTCAATAAACACTTCAATACGCGCATGTGTAAAAGTGCATCCATCCGACTCATGCCAATGGAAAGCGGGCGTAAGCTGACCGCAGAGGCCTTTTTGAGTTCTGGTCAAAAGTCGCAACTTTGACGTGAAAATGAGTGAAAAATAGTGGTTTAACTTAGTAGTGACGTTATAGATATTTCGAGCAAGTCGAAAAGAGATTCAGACGTGGGCATAGGACGCACAACGAGGATTAAAGTCCATCCATTCACACGCGGAAACAGACACAAAGAATTCTCCCTTTTATTTTTTGTTAGGTGAGTTATAGTGTGTAATTTTATTCGAGATTGCTAAAGGTGTTATTTGTTAGACACGACGGCAACTCCCAGGCATGTTATACACGAAACATCACAAATCTCTTGCAGAAATCCTGGAAAAACCCTATCACTAGCTCCGTTGGCAGCTCATGGAAGTGTTTGTGTGTCCACAGCAGAACTCCAGAACCATAACACCTAAAGATCAGGATATACCGGACGGTGAGGCGCTCCGCTGTCGTCAGCAAAACAGGGTGTAGAATAAAATATTCTAATTAGGTTGTAAAATACGCATAGAGAATAAAATATTCTAAGCCAAAGAAAATTAAGTAATTAACCAGGAAATCGCAATGAACTCATTTGTAAGCTGAACCCATTTGTAAACAAATTAGTAAATGCATCAATAACATAACAACCGTGTTAGTTGCATTATGTTATAAGAAGGCAATTAACCCGTGTGCAAAACAAACACCTGGTTTGTGTAGGTCAAGAAGAAAGTAAAGGCGAATATGAAAATGCACATGTGTTTCTGAATGACTCGTCTCATTATGTAGTAACACAGTTGAAATTTGTAACGTGATAATGACTTGCATTATCGGAATGAAATGGCAATAATTTCTTTTGTTATGTGATTTTGTAATTAAGAATTATGGTAGGAATAGCATTAAGAATTTGTATAAATATTCGAAGTAAGATCGTGAAAAATATAGAAAAGAATCAGAACTCATTCACAGAGAACATTCAAGAATCAGAACATTTTTCTATCTGGGTCGAAGTTACGATAAGAGCATAAGACCAGATTTCAAATAGCAGCATTTATTGCCTGAAATCTATTCCTTTGGATATTCTCTTTAATAATATAACGGCACTTCTGCCTAATAATTTGCATAGAATTTTGGCAAAGTAAGTATCATATATTTTCGCCTTATGCAAAATTTATTATTTTAAAGAATCATTAAAAAACTAAAATGGATTCTTCAGGAAGCAAGCGAAATCGTACAAGGGGCAGTATGAAGGAGGGAAAGAACTCACCCCAGGAGGATTCATAGAATCCTATTGTATATTTCGTAAGCTCAAGTCAAAAAGGGGTAATATATATATCTCATAAGAGTAAGATCCTAAGATATATTCGTAAGGATTGATGGAATTAGTTAAGTTCCTTAGAGGTTTGTAAAGGGTCGCAGGAAGAGGGGTCGTCGCAAATAGTCTAAGGGCCATTCTTCTGTAGCTAAATACGTCATTGTCAAACTTTTTCCGAGGTCGAAGATGGATGAACTCTCGTCTCTAACTTCGTTGACAAATATCAAGTGATAGTTTTCCTTTTTTTACTATTCATATCGAGCCACCCCCCTTTTGCTTTCCCCTTCAGGGCATTTTACATTCTTAATACTGTAATAAATGAATTTTTCCAAATGTGGAGATAGAGGTGTAGTTAAAACCTATTAGGGTATCATCAAATTCTGTGAAGTATCCATTAATCATTTCTATTCCTTAGAGCCTTCGTATTCAAGAATCTCAGATTAACTGGTACAACCCAAGTAATTTTCTTGATGATAAAGATTTGTATTTCGGCAGTAAAGAGAAATGTTATTGAATTAAGTACAAGTCCCAAGTCAAGAAATAGTTGCTTTTAAACAAAACTGTTTAAATTTTTACATGACTTGGGCGGAAAACATTCGTAGGCGGTTTGACTTTGGAAATGAAACTTTAAAATTTCTGGGTAATCTTCATTCTAAGATAGCTCTTTCCGAAAAAGTAATACCGGTATTAAAAATGATTCCCAATTTAACTAATTAACATTACAAACCCGATTTTCTCTGTTTGTCTATAAACCGGTTTATAGATAATGATAAATCGGTTTTTGTTTGTTGTATAAACTCAGTGAATACATGTTAAATAGATTCACTTTTATGAAGAATTAAACCTTTTTTCATATTTCTACCACTAGTTTCATTTGATTTAATGAAAAACAGGTTGGCAAGTTAGTAAAACTTCTGAAATTGTTGTGAAAATTGCTTCACTAAGAATGTACGTGAATTTGGTGGCTTAAGTTGTAATGATGTGAAAATTATCTAAAAACGATTAGCTCGCGTGCATCATATCAGTAAAGTCAACAAAGCACAAAGCAAAACCTCTTGAAGGAATTAAGATAAGGAGGAAATTATACGCTTTTCTTCGTCTAGATGCACATCGACCTAGTAAGCATAATCGAAATATGTTATGGTAGTGGATAATGAAACCCTACGGAAAAAACCGAATTGGTTAACGAATTTATTCTCGTCAATGTAAGGAATGTGACAGTCCTTTTAAGATGTATATTGCTAAGCATTGAAGAAACATTTATCCAATTCAATTAATAAACTCTGCATGAAACCCTAAATTACTTTCCAATACTAGATAGGAAATTAATGCGGTAATTAAAATTTTTACATAAAGGGTTAGCAGTACTTTCAACTGGTCTACAAATTTTTTTCTGTTTAATTAATTTTCAAAATATATATAATGAGGATAGACGGTTAAATCAGTTATAAATAAAAACTATAAGTTGATTGAATTATAATACCACATAAATTAGTATTAACAGAGCATGGAAATATCACGCAGGTAGCATGGAGCAAAAGAAGTTATTAGCGCTAAACTGCCCATTAAGAATTCTTACAGTTTACTTTGAAGCTTAAAAATCATATTGCTTTTCACTTACCTATCCTATAAAATTGGACGATATGCAGGCTTGAATATTTAGAAACGCATGTATTTTTCAATCATATTCTTCCAGGATGCAACATTTTCTTTCGTACGATTTTAAGGAATTAACGCCCCTTACAAAATAAAAAATAAAAATATATATAAAATGAAAAATTATACTTAGATTTTGGACAGATTCTGTGTTTATATAGCTCCCCTCAAGCGTTACAAATTCATTCAATTCTCAAAACTTAAGAAAGCACCATAACACAGCATTAAACATTCTTTAGGCCTTGGGATCTCCAAAAAATGTAATACGATCTTTTTCTACCCCCTTCACATCAATTCCCATAATCTCATCAGTTGGAGTACTAAGCCAATCACTTGCACTACTATCAGATTTTTTCATGTTAGCATTACCGCTACCCGCCGTTGCTCCTGTATACGTAGAATTTGACTCACTTTTGGACGATGTATTTGTAACATCATTTCTGGTCGAAGCGCTTGACCCTTGTTGAGATTGGCGATTTTGGAAGAAATTTCCAGTCGTCGGAGCACCATAATGGGGGGAGTACTCTTTTTCTTCCTTCTTATTGATATTTATAGCAAAGTTCGATTGTTTTGATGTTGTAATGTTATCTATTGCGCCGTAACGATTTTTTGATGGTAGTGTGTTGCTAATTGAGTGTACGTTACCTGCATTCATTTCACTTTGATAACACTGCATACCAGATGACGGAGTAATAAGATGTTGAGATTCGCTGTTGTATCCTCCACGAGGAACGTGATAACTCGATCTACCTCGAAATCGTCGACTTAAGGAGCTACTAACAACACCTAAGTGTTCTGTTACATCTTCCTGGACATCCGAAATGTCCCACATAGCCCAAAACGCATCATACCAATTCACATTATCTATATATTGCGGAGCATTAATGTGAAAAGGCTCATGCGAAAAGCTGTAAATATGAGCTATTGCGGCTAAGAACATCTCTATACAAATTAAGAAATTCTGAAAGAAAACAAATCTCTATGACGATGTTCAATTTTACATTTTAACACTTTTATTACTTGTAGTTCTGAAGCCAGTCCTTTGTAATCACCTTTATGTTCATCAGAACCGAATATATCTTTAATATATCCAAAATACACTAAAAAGTTTATTATCACTCCTTGGCTGAAATTCGAAATAAAATACTAATACGGAAATATCACACTCGGTAATGATACTACTTACAAAAATGAGAAGAAGACTACCGCCTTGATACATAAAAACTTTGGTATTGGCCTCATTGGCTTTAAGTCAACCTGCAAATGTTCGCAACTATTACTAACATATTGCAATTACAATTTGATATTGCTAACCTTATTTGCTTGGTAGAATAATACTAAACAGTACATAGCGATAAACTGTGATAAATTATTTACAAATATTATGTAAGGAAAAGCCACGTTCGCCATAAAACTTCCTTCTCCGTAAACGCCACATAATTCGCAGATGCTAATGTGAGAAACAAATATTTATTAAATATTCTTGTTTATTTTAGTATTGCTTTGAACAAACTGAATAGTATACAATATCTTATAAATATAGTAAATAATTTTCAGAATTTACACGGATAAGGAATATTAATACCCTGAAGTCACGATTGTGACTGCAAAGACGAGGGACGGGTTCTTAACTAATCTACGAATAGCCCGACTGGGAAGTGAATATAAAAAGAGATTTAAATTTTTGTAGAAAAACAGTAAACAAATGAGTAAAAAGATGTTTTTTCTTTGCAATTAGAAACCTCCTGTCGTTCCATTTTTCAAAGAAATTACTCATCACTTACTCATCTCATTCATTTATCATTATTTTTCATGAAAAAATCTTGTTTTTAGGCCCGCAGACAAATTTTACATATCTGCCCGCATTAGAGGTAATTGCACTTTCCTTAGGATTGATTTAGCTTTGAGGTCATAAATGGGAGATAAGAACAAGTGAAATTTCGTCTGGCTTTGTCTCAAAATTGAGTAATACACATAACTGACCTTGATTGATCAACTTTCAACAAACAACATGAAATCCGTTTAGTGTAAGCCAGGAATTATCAGTAATTATTTTTGGGATTGGAAGCAAATCATATTATTTACGTATTGATAAAAATTTCGTCATACTTACACTGAAATAAATGTGGTTATTGGCCTAACTACTGTGTACTGCAATATTCCGTGTTTGCAATTATGGATGAACTCCCGACCCATTTCCCAAGGCCGCATACAGCACAGAGGGAATATATGCTTCACCTGAGGTTTATGCTCGAGAGTTGCTTCTAGGTCCATCCCCAAGTTGAGATAATTCAGCAAGTAGACCATGAAATTATAAATAACATACGCCTCGTAGCACTCTCGCAGCGAGTCGACATATATCGAGTGCTCGGGAAAAAGTAGACCCAGCCACTTGAAAAACATTTTAAAGTAATTTAAGAAAACGCTATAAATAAGGATCTTACTGCATTAAGGGCATATATGGGTACCATCCACAATATTCGTATTATGTGCTTCTGCAGAATGGGCTTAGTGAAATGAATTACATGTTGCATGATGTGCCAAACAGAAATGGGCACTGCCGTCAGAACAAAGAGACCTCCAATCAGGATAAGTTGGTCTTTCCTTGTGAACCCATCTTTTACCGAATTCACTATCAGCAGCGGTACAACAATCATAGCAAATATCACATATGAGACGATTAAAAGTGGACGGATCCATATCCGCCATTCCCGACAAAAATGTCGCCAACTTATTTTACACATTTTCACTACATTTGTTTGTTGGCGTCGAGTTCTTCTCGCGGTGCACTAATTTTTTACGAAAAATACTGAATCAGCTGCAATTGACTGATTACCCAAAAATTCCCAATTCGTTTTTTTGCAAATATTTTATTGAGTAATTAGTAAAAACCGAAATTTTGGTACGAGGAGATCTACTGTTTACGCGAGTGATTATACTGAATTGTCAAAAGGCCAAACAAGCAACTGTATCGAAATTTTTAACACCGCTGTTACGAAACGATAGTCGATTCTCGATGATAACCTACAGGTCTCTACGTGTAGGCGCCTGAAACCAATTAAGGACGCCTCGCAGTGGAGCGCCTTGCTCAGGAAATAACCATTGTAAATTTTAAGACAGCCCGATTTGCTAAAGTCACTACAATAATAAAACTGAAATAAATTTAGTTGGGTGCCATTATATACGAATCGGGTTTGACTGGGTCTGGCAGTGCCTGTCTTGTGCATTGTTCGATTTATCGCCATTACACAAGTTGTCAAGAAGAAATATCGATTCGTGTTGTTTACTATATTGGTAAGTACGATTTGCGATAATTAAATCGATAGATAAAAATATATTTGCACTTATTTTCAAAAAGAAAACAAAACTAATCAAAGTGTTCCGTGGGGAAAGACGTTCTGAAAGGATATTTCTCTGCTAATAATGATTTTATTAATGCGTACTTTGTCTATGAGTTTTGCAGGAAATTGACGACGACGAGAGTTACCGCCAACATTCCCTAATATCTGCTTATCTAAACCTTTAGGCCGTTTACCCTTTTAAGCATTTTATTGTTATTTTGGGCAGCAAACATCAATGAAATTTCAGTAATTGCACTCTAAAAAACGATGCATACAGAATACAAGCAAGGGCCGGCTTGTTGCATCTTGTGAGACCCAAATCTACATTCAATGAAGGTGTCTGAAAAGCGATTAGGATTCTTTGGGAACTCGGTTGCTGTTGGAAAACCGTTTACTTTAGAACTGGTTGGGTTTGGAAATCAACTCAATTTAAAAATACCATAAACAATCTTAAGTGGAATTAGGCTACAGTTTTATATTGAAGTATAAAAGTGGGTGCAATCAATTTAAGAACTATCTGAGTATAAAAGCTGGATAGAATTTTCAAGAACTTAATTTCTTACTAATTATTCACTCCATTTCTGATACATTCTATCCAAATTTTCGTATAATTCTCTTGAAGGTACTTTTAAAATGCGGAATGCGATAGTGCACGACAATCGTCCATCTAACAACTGAGGAAAACTCAATCGCTTTCTACTATTATACTTTTCGTTAAATTAACCTTTATTTTGCATTTGATTGCTTTTCAAACTCCTTGCTTTGAAAAAGATATATACAGTTAGTCAAAAAAGTTTTGGTACACTTGTATTCACCTTTCTTAAGTAGACAAATAATTAGTTAAAAAACGTTTGCACATAAGATAAAAATCGCCATCTACAAAAGAAAAATAATAAAAATAATAATTGACCCACACGAGATCAATAGAAAGGAATGAGAAAATAGTGTTAAGAAGGTTTTCTACAATTCAAAATATTATTTCAAAAATAAAAGAAGACAAAAACTTATTTTCAAGAGCAGGGAGTAACTCTGTCCAAAGCTCTAAACAAACAACAGAATTAGGAGAGCAAAGTGATAGTGGAACCAGGTACACCTGAACATGTTCTCCGCGGTGGATGCGTCCCGCGCATAAAAACCGTATAAAAGCAAGGAAACGTGTAACAAAATTGCATACAGGGAGTTTCAAACCCCTATGATCAAACAGAATTGGTAGATCCCCCTATCAAGAGCTATTATATTAATATAGTTACACACAATTGGCATATGTCAACTCCTTTTTGAGATATTTGGATTATTCTATACCTGGGCATATTTTATACCTGACCATATTTTTTTTCTTGTTAAAAGTCACTTTCCCACCACCACTTTTCACCCATGTACCATAATGCAGATGTGTTTTTTTTTCGAACGAATCTCCCGCACTCACCGCAGACGCTAGCCTGGCAGCATGCCGTCCACCATATGCTCCGCTGTCGTGCCTCTGGGCTGAGCTAGGTCCTTAGAGCAATTTGATCTGCACGGGATTCTCCGGGAGCAACTCTCTGGGCCCTAGGAGCCTTCTTCACGGAAACTCGAATCTCATTAAAACGAGATCCGTGAGTGATCCTCTAGTGAGAGTCCTTTTCAGCTTACAGACGCCTCTCATCAAGGCTGATCGTGGAATCGCAAAGGATACAGCCGTGCTTTCTGGAAGTCTCTCCACCTGACTCAGTCTAGAGCGTGAGGCTCGTATCAGTCTGCTCTGGCCTTTACGGCCATCTGCTTGGGCAGCCCAGAGGCCGTCAACATCTTGCTGCATTTTACAAAAAAACCTCAGCTTTTCGACATATTCCACCGCTCCTTTACCTTTTGTGAACTCTGTACATTATGCAAATATTAAAAAAAATTAAATATCTTTATGCAAAACAATTTTCAGAGTATATAGTTTGTCTACAACAAATTTTCTTTGCTCTAAATACCTTAGAAATGAATCAGTATATACATCTTTGTGTCATCGGCTACGAGGCATAGTTGCCAACATTCCACGCGGAAGCGTCGCTATATTGGGGACGAAAAGTCGCTAGAAGTCACTAAAATAATTGGCTTACAAATATGGAACAGATGAACACTATCTACCATAAAGCTGCCTTTTTAAAGCACATACCTTTTGAAATATTAAAATTTGAAACACTCAGAATTTCTGAACTATATTAAAAAAAAAACTAAATGAGATAAATAAGCAAAAAGAAAAAGAAAATGAAAGACGTGCGAACACTATATGTTTGTATAGAAATAAAGGTTGTTGCGTAACCCATTTGGCAAAGAATTTTGTTGTATCTGTTTATAAAAAAATATATAGAAGTTCTTCTAGTTCAAAATTTGATATACAAATTACGCGTATAGCTTGTGCAACTGTAGTTAAAACCATGATACCATTAAATGAAACATATTAAAAATGTATGCAATTGGCTACAAAAGAATTTCTTAATCATACATTTTCACATGGAGGGACGAACATTAACGCAATACATGGATCATCCTTTGTGAATGTTCATCATTTCTGTCTCAGACTCCACAATAAATATAGTACAGGTTTCTCAGCTTAAATACTCCTAGCGCTCTCTTCTCTTGCTTAAAATTAAGACCCATGTTAAATCACCCACAACTGAATCAACTAAATTTTCTATTAGCAGGACAAAAACTCTTCAAACCGTTTTTTATTTTTCTTACCTATAAAATCAAAACTATGAACAAGAACAATGTTAAAAGCATTGTTACAATTTCCAGGCGTTCTAAAAACTCGTCCACTATGGAGGTGAAGTGTTCAAAAAGAAAACTCATTCACAAGGATACTGAGCTGGAGTTCAATAAAATTATTATACCATCAAAAATGCGCAGTGTCTACTGGAAGTATTTCGGTTTTCCGGCTGACGCACATAACAATATTGTTGCTTACGACACCATTATATGTACACTTTGCAGCAAAGCAATAGCGTACAATAAAAATACAACAAACTTACGTACACATTTGTCCGCCAAACATAACCACGTAATGCCTCAACTCAATGCAGAAAATGAATTGAAACCAGCAAAAAAATCTAAGAATTCTCCGCGTCCAGTAACAAAATCAGAACCAGTGGAAAAAAAGAGAAACAGAAGAAAAGTTGAAGTGGAAATGACTAGTTCGGGTGATCCTATTCCAACAGAAATCGAAATTATTGAACATCAGGACAAAATTGGCGGAGAAATATACAACTATCCAGAATATTCAGCTATAGAAGAGACCACATACGAGGTTGAGGAGGTCAATGTTAATTCTGTTAACATCTCTTCGATAAAATCGTTAAATTTTTCGGAACAAATTCAAGAAATGTTGATCACAGATCTGCTTCCGGTAGGAATGGTAGAAGGAAATGGGTTCTTAAATTTTATGTACAGCGCTGTTCAGAATGCTAATGTGCCACGGGTCAAGGAGGTATTCTTATACTGTATTATACCAAACTAATTATACACGTATTTATTAATTTATAGGTGGAAAATAATATTGCAAGTACATATAAGCATAAATTTAAGACTATGCTCAACAATATAAAAACACATGCGTGCAATAAACCCTTTTCACTCGGCTTTGAAGTTTGGAGCAATGTGGAATCAAAGAATTTTGTCAGTATTTATTTCAATAATGTATCTCGTGATTTTGGCATTGCCTTGGAACATGTTTTATTTTACACGGTGGAATTATACAAATTCACCGATTTTGATGAAGTATTTGCTGGAATCAATTTGAAGAATTGCTCCGCAGCGATAATAAACATGCACAACACCATTCTGGAAAATTTTTTGATCAACAATGGTATGTAACTAAATGTAGAAAGCTTACATTAGAAATGCATTGATTTCTGTATAATTAAAGTATTAATAATTTATTTTTTAATACAATGTTAAGTACTTTATTCCTGTAGATACAAAAAACTTTGCTTTTTTTGTTTTTAAACAGGGATCTCAACAATCTTCTGTTTTGAATACATTGTGCACAGATGTCTCAAGGCAGTTTTTAATCTATCTTCCGTATCCAATATTTGCTCAGATATATCAGATCTTCTAGAAAAACATACTGACATATTACCTGAGGTAAGTAATCATTTAACATAATTCAAATTTTGAGTGATGGCATTTATAAAGTATGAAATATATTCAGCCTTATTCTCGAATCCGTTCGGAATGGAAAAGGCTCCGAAATCTTTGTGTTTGTTGTTGTAAAGGAACAACAAAAACAAGGAATTCTGAACTTTTTTCGCTCAAAACGCAGCAATAACATGAGAAATTCTTTATTTTATAGGTTGAAGGTTTGCCGCAAATAAATAACTCATTTCCTTGGACAAAATATAATCTACTAAAGTTTTTCTACGAAAATGTGTTAGGTACAGAGGAACCTAATGACCTTCTTTCAAGAGCAAAAGAGTTAATACAGTGTTTGGATCCCTTAAAGGTTTAGTCATGTATACACTGAATCCAATACATTACTATGAATTCAATTTTATTACAGGTAGCTTTAGACACCCTTGTAGAAGAAACGAATGCATTGAGTTCACTTATGAAACCATTAACAAGAAGATTGCTGCAACAACACTTCTGCACTAATGCTTCTGATTCCACATTAACAACTGAACTGAAGGAGACTATAAACCGGGAATTATCAAAGAAGTACTATTTTGTTTTCTTTTTTTAAGGATTTGAAATGATTTATTACTTTTCCAGCATATTGTCAAATGATCTCCTCACAATATCCGCTTTCCTCGATCCCAGATTTCACAAATTTTTAGAGCCGAGTGAAATTAGAGTTGCTAAAAAAACCTTAGAAGCCAAACTAAATGACATCGAAAATATTAAACCGGTAAACACGACACATACAAACAATATCCAAACCAGTAATGCAACCAGTTTAAGCAGAAGATCAGGTATATAGTAAAAAAATATTTTTCATAATTTTACTTTTGACGCATTTGTTATTAAGGTCTAAAAATGTTTTTTGAGACGTCGGAACCAGAACCTGAAATGCCTCCATCCAAGAGGAATATTACTATTGAATTGGACATAAACAAGTACAGGATGGAGGCTTTGGCTGATTTGGAATGTGACCCCTTAATCTGGTGGAATAAATTTGGATATGCATATGAAGCATTGAAAAAGGTTTCTGAAGTATATAACTGCATTCCATCATGTGTAAATAACAGTTATAAGAGAACTTTAGAAAGCCAAATGGAATTTGCAAACAGACGCTTTATGATAAAGGGAAAATTAGTCAACCAATTATTATTTTTGCATTACAACAAGAAAATTTAAGAAAGTCCTCTTTATGGGAATTATGTGAATCTGTATGTAAATGTAATAACACTGTACAAATTTTTAAGACAAGTTTTTCAAAATGGAGAAAATAAGACATTATATAGTTTATAATAATTAATGGGAGCTTTTTAATAAATAAATTTCAAATATGTGTTACCGGTGAGTCCTAAGGAAGCAGAAACCACAATAAGGTAAGAATTTTCTCGGAACATAAAAGATTAGCTCAAAAATTGCTAAGAATCAACACACAGTCAAACAGTCACAGAACCACATGAAGACAACTCTTAAGTACATCCTTAAACACATTCAGATCAAAGTGTTCTGTTATACACATACGGTTAACACATGCTCCGTAAGTAGTAGTTAACACATGCGACCGTAAGTAGTTCGAGAGAAATTAATATGCAGAAGAGGGACACCTCTCAAGCGGCAGCTATTAGACCTAAAGGACACCCTACCCCGGAGCTCCGCGGAGTCGATATTAGCATTCAAGAGCTGGTGAATAAAAACTACATCAACAGCATTGCGACGCTGCTCCAGCGAAATCATATCAATAACATTAAGTCGCTCACGATAGGGTAAAAAGATTACAGGGTCGTCCCAAGGCAAATCTCTAAGTGGAAATCTAATGAATCTGCGCTAACCCGGCTCAATACGGTCGACGTGCACGATATAGAAAGGATTCCATACCTGAGATACATATTCAATTAGTGGTCTCACGAACGAGTAGTACAATGTCAAAGAAACCTGACGGTCAAAGAATTCCTTAGACAAGTTATAATTGATAGTATTACGCCTTATATTTGTCTATGTTGAGCCCCAAGTTTAGGTCCTCCTGAAGAGAAACATAGTCATCGATATCTTTGATGAGGGATATAATTTTCATATCGTAGAAATAGGATCATTTGAAGACAGAATGTCGAAAAGATATGTCGCTCCGAAGCCCTATTTTAAACATTTGTATTGTTTTGCTCACTCACAGTTTCTAATTTAGCTGTCCCGATCACGCATACGCATCAAACTAAAGTGATAAGTAACGATCTTTTACTTCCGGATGTTTAATTATATCTTTTCCTTGAAAAATAAATAAAGAAAAGGCGGCACGCAGTGTTTATTAAATTACAAAAATTCTTCAGAAATGCAATCGGTCATAAACTCATAATTGAAAATGGCGGGGTTCTGTGTAGAGAAACTCTATAGAAGTGTAGTTTACAAAAGTTAAAAAGTTAAATTTCTAATATTTACTAATATTTACGAATGTGTAAAGTCATAGAAGACGTTCACTTCTTGATAAGGAAATGCAAATAAAATACCCATCGTGATGTGGCTAAGAAAGAAATTCTTTTTCTAAATTGTTTCCAAGTTCCACAGAACAAAGAAAATCCTTATTTCAGTTTAAAACGAACTAAAAAATGTATTACAGTCTTATTTACAAAGAAATATTGCATTAAAAATTAAAATAAATTAGATTATATGAAATAACTAACTCATCTGTTGTGTGCTACGGTTTTTCTGTACGATCCGTTGAATTTTTTTTCATTTCTATGATTCTTAGCTCTGTAGATAGAAAAGCTTTCATATTGGGATCAGTGACTTTTTCTAAAATAACTTCCCTTGCTTTCTCACCGCCATCTGCAAAGACTTTAGATAATGTTTCAGCGTATTCAATCCAAACACAATTGGGACATCCTGACATACAACAATTTGTAGGTTCTGGAGGAAGCTACAAACAAAAAGATCCAGTTTTTCTCTCCTGTAAAAAAATGTAAAAATTCAATACCTTTATATCATTAAATCCCCTGGATTTACTACGAAAATTTATCCGCATTCTCCTTATATGCCGAGTGAAAGCTTTATACGTTTTTAAAATATTGTGCATAACTGGAAAAATGGAAAATATTAAAAATCTGGATTCACAATCAGCGACCTCGAAAGCCTATATATGCATTTACAGCTTTAAAAAATAAAACTTTCATATGGCAACCCTCTGAAATATTTGCCCGATTTGGTTCATTTTGTGCTAAGATGTGTAGGTTTTACTAAAGTATATGTGTGCCGAATTTTATCCATTTGCCTCAAAGCGTTCTCGTTTCAGAAGAAAAATATCAATTTTTTGTTTGATCTACCTGTAGTTTTCATGTGGCAACACTATGTAGGAGTTGTCCAAATTGGCCCATTTACGAACTAGATCTTTCAGTCTTAATAAGGTATCCATGTACCAAATTTGAATTCTCTATCTTAAGACGTTCTCGAGATAACGCGTGGACGGATAGACGGACATCTATTAAACGACTTCTTTTCTTCTCCTATTAATTTAATGGCCATATAGTTTATTTCTGTGTATCGTGAATATTTTTATGCGTTATAAACGTTTGCTTAAACTTATAATACCCTACATCTAGGGTATAAAAATGGTCAAGGAAACGCATTTATCGAATGATAAGATATTGATGATAGTGAAGTTATTTTTATGCCGTATAATATTAGGCTAGCTAGTAGCCTGCCAGATTTATACAATTTGGAGACTCTAAAACGTACACCTGCAATCTCTATTCTCACCTCTTCTCTCGCCATGTCCCAAGAAAGAAATTACACATTTTGCCCATGGTTTACAAACGAAATAAAGAATTTAATTTCTGAGCAGATATACCTCTATTTCAGTTACAAAAGGTTAAAATCACCAAAAAGTTGTAGACAATATACCTCTGTAAGGAATAAAGTGGCGTTAAGCAAAGCGATCTTTTATCGAAATTATATTTATTTTAATTCGTTAATGTATCTCATTTATTGCTTCGAGTTACTGATATATCAAGTAAAAAAAACTTTTCGAGTGCAAAGGGCTTTCTTTCTATATTTCTCAAGTATATTTAGGTTTTTGCAAGCCACTGAAGTTTTGAATGCCATGCAATAGAATAAGTGATTCAAATTAAATATCTGCGGGTAATTATAGAACATAAACTTAACACTCATAAGAATTTACAGAAAATAGACAAGGGAATTTTCATTTTTAAAGAGATTAAGGAGAAACCTGTCGATGAAAACTGCTATTAAAATTTATAATGTAAATGCGAGACCACATTTCGAATATTGTTCCACAATTCTCTTCTTTGGTAGTCAGCAAATGCTCACTTACTGCACCGGTTACTAAACGGAGCGGTAAGAAAAGTTTGGAGATAGATAGATAGATTCGCCGATAGACGACGATATTAATTACTTCAATAGGGCAAAACGAAGGTAGATCTCTTAATAAACCATTTTTTGGTGTACACAAATATCTAGATACGTTAAATTTTCGAGACATTAAAGCGTTCTCTAATTAAAGCAAGATAAATGAAGTGTTCCTTTAGGCGGTTTAGTTTTCTCAAGGATATGTGGAACACGTTCACAAGTGCTGCAGATGTGATGTGAGTCTCGTAATATCAAAGTACGCAGTAAATTATTCATAGCGCCATTCTTATTTATATTTTGTTACGTAAACAGCAAGAAAATATCACGTAGGTTTGCTATTGTCCACTCATTTAAATATTCAATTTATCTTAAATGCAATATAACAAAAGTAACGCAAATTCCTAGTGTTTATGTTGATTATTTTAACAGTAAATTTGCTTCGGTCATCAATCTGGCAATGCCAAGTCAAATAAATGACAGCTGGTCCCACAACATTATGCAGTTGAGTGCTACTTACACCCGCGCGCGTTTTTAACTGAATCGAATGCTAAGTAAAAACAACTTATTTTGGGTATTAAATCCACAAAATTACCTCTTAAGGAGCAGCAGGGAAGATCACATCGAATTTAGAGTTGTTACAAGATTTGACACATCGAAGTACATTTTTGATACTCTGACAGCTTCCCGCGAGTCTCAAATTTTCACTATCGATTTGTTTTTGGCTTTTGGATTCTCGGCGGGTAAAGTAGATAATCCTCGATTCTCTATTTAACTGAAAATTGTTAACCGGAAATTGCAATTATTTCCTTGTAGAAATACACAGTAGTTGTTGAAAATGGAGAATGAAGTGCTTGAATATTCCCGCATGATTGTACCTTCAAGCATGAGAAGCCAGTATTGGAAATATTTCGGTTTTCCTTCTGATAATTTCAATAATATTGTCACCAAAAAGAAAATTATATGTACTTTGTGCAATACAGCAATAGCATACAATAAAAACACCACAAATTTGCGAACACATTTGGTTGCAAAACATCCCGATATATTGATGCAGTTAAATTTAGAGAAACGAGAGAAACGTGTTTTCGAAATAGACAATACTCCCGATCCGAAAAGACAAAAGGTTTCAACCAAGTCAAATGAAAATTTGGTAGACAATAATGATTTAAAGTGTGATGCTATTCAAATAAAGTTGACAAATGTTAACTCGATTATAGAAGCATTTACAGCAGACAGCGACATAATAGAGAAGAACAATGATGA
Source organism: Dasypogon diadema (assembly GCA_006980735.1). Lineage (NCBI taxonomy): Eukaryota > Metazoa > Arthropoda > Insecta > Diptera > Asilidae > Dasypogon > Dasypogon diadema. Next base: position 18,811 of record QYTT01093412.1, read on the forward strand.
TGGAAATGATTATCAAGATTATACCAGCAATCTGCAATCGGATTATGAAATTGAGGAAATTGATACAAATAGCCTGAAACCCGATGCAAATTTTACGGATGTCCTTATAGATATGCTCATTAAAGATTTGCTTTCTCCTGCGTTCATAGAAGGGCCAGGGTTCCGCAATTTAACATGGACGTTGAGCGGGAATTCGAGTAGTCCTCCAAGGAATGAGGTAAGCAACACAAATTGACTCAGAAGCTTATAGAATTGAAAAGTTACTAAATAACAGTGAGAATTATCCTTAAAGGTGGCATAAGTCTGAAGAAAAGTTGTTCCAATATAATTATCACTAGGAGAGTGAACTTCTCAATAATGGCCCCTTTGTCGGTTACTATTCTGGTTAAAATTCGTAACCGTATTAAATGTAAATGCCATGACTTAGAATAAATATAATAAGGATGCAATTACGTTAGCTCTAGACAATAGAAACGTTCTAAGGGCAAATGTAACTTAAAACTTCGAATTATCCAAACAGACTGATTCAAAATGATTCGCAGAAAATGAATGCTTCTCTCATTACTCTTTGTGTTTCAAGAAGAAGGGAAAATCAAAAGTATTAAGTACATTTTTAGGTTACAAATATTTTTAAGAAACTTCCGCTTTCGTTTCGGATATTAGATTAACCAATTAACCGGTTAGAATCACGAACCCTAGTCTGAATCTCTTCTGCAGTACTGAATTGAAATTTTAATTTGTAAATGTGAGATTTTGTTAATTTGGTCAAAAGTTAAATATAATGGCTTTCTTTAAAGCACATGCCTAATTTGGTATGGCTTAATTTCAAGGAAGCGAAGTTCAACAATTATCCAAAATTGCTACAGGTCTTATGCTTCCCTGGAAGACTATACAATCTGACTATACATTATCTCTGTTGACCAAGCGACTTATTCCCTCGAGAAAGCCAATTTTTAACAATTTTTCTACAAATATAATTTCCATGTGATAGCTAAAAAGGTATCGGGCCAAATAACAACTCTTGGTTTACAGAAGCTTGTGGGATAGAGACAAGCGAGCGAGCTTTTAAGAGAAACGAATGCCCGGAAATAAAGCAGATTTACATTGAATTTCGCAACAGGTGTAATTCCATCCAAAGCCAAGTTCCAATTCGACCAGGACATTAGAAGAAGCATGTTTGCATGTCCTAAAGGCAGCAAAGACTTCTGATCACTTGTGAAGTCTGTCAAAAACAATTTCACTTCCTCCTTCTATACCGCGGTATAAAGCCACTAAGCCCAAGTACAGGTTCCGCCATTTTTGTTCACGAGACGTCACTGCGTCAGAGTTTTCTATGCATTTTTGGTTATATTGCTGAAAAATGCTAAAATTAGTCGTTAATGAAATAAGCTATAGCATGCTCAGGGGAACTTTATTGCAAAGAAATGAATGAAAAATATTTTTAACTACTCATTTAATTTCTAAATTACTTAAAATCTCCATACAAATTTGATTTATTCCCAAAAAGGCAAAGGCTTGTGATCCTGTCTAAGGTCTTTAAGACTCTTATCACTACCAACGCGCAATTGATGAAATATCTAGAGACTAATAAAATAATTCACGACCTCCAGTATAGCTTTCGTGCTGGGAGCCCGACTGGGGGCTTGATAACGTTCTTTACCGCACATTGGCGTTCCATAACTATGACAGGGTCTGACGCGCTGCCCTTCTTTTCTATATTAGCTAATAATGATAATAGTTGCCCATCAGGTGAAAGGCAAACTGTAAATAAAATAAACGACAGTTATGAAATCAAATAATTCAGTCTTTTCAAATTCATTATCTAAAAAAGGGCAAATTAAAAAAAAAATTCACAACGCAACATGTGTTTCATTTATACAATGAGGAATTTCCCCGTGACTTACTGGAACTTTAAATGTATTGACTCCTATAAATATTATTGGACACATCTTCACTCAGATGGCTTAGTTATGGGTTCAGAATGAACAGACATAATAAAAAACGTATAAAATCCCTTCTGTGATGGTTTGATGACAGGAAATGAGACCTTCCTACTTTGCATATGGTTAACTGGTGAGGATGATCGCAATTCTGGAGACACAGTTGTAGAGACGGCTAAGACCATACGATACCACAACTTCATTAATCGATTCCTTAATAAATTATATTTATACACATTATTGTAATATGTTTTTCTTATTTGTTTCAGGTGGATGCTACGCTTAGTAGATTATACCATGAAAAATGTACAACATTAGCAGATAGACTTAAAACACAATCATTGAAAGATCAGGCATTCTCCCTAAGCATAGAGACCTGGAAAAATGTAGAACAGAAGACTTTGGTGAGCATTTACTATAATTATATCACTCAAGATCCGGAGCCAACACTTAACAACATACTTTTAAAAACTGTGGACTTTTCAAAATGCTCTAATACTTCCGAGATTTTTGAAGAGTTGAATTTTAAAAATTGCACTGCTGCAATTGTAAACTCTGAAAACCACATGCTTAGTGATTTTTTCACAGAAAAGCGTAAGTGTTTTTCACTCTTGTAGTGTTTGTTTTTAATAGAAGCCATCTTTCAGAAATCCCAATTGTTCTGTGTTTTGAAGCTGTAGTAAATAGATGTCTCCAAGCTGTATTTGGATTAACATCTTTAACCTTATTATTAGATGAAATTACAATATTTTTTGGAAAGAACGATGTATTATGTGAGGTGAGTATTAATTTATTACTCCTATTAGAAAATTTGGCTGACTATATGAAAAACCTAAATGTACTGTGTTATTTAAATATCGGACTTTTATGATAATACACACATAATGTTAGGTGAATAAAGTGGGCTCAGTAAATAACTCGGTTCTTTAATGTGGGATTACGCCCAAAAGTCTCATCAAAATTCAAATAAGGAAGTCAAAGGTTAGTTACTTAATTGAGTTTCCCCTTCTAGCCCAGAAGGCGCACTTCACAGCGAGGAGCCAAGAAATATTTACACATCTCCGCTGTAAGCGTTCACATATTTCAAAGAAATGTGTTAAGATTGGGTTCCCCGACAAGCAAGCAAGCAAGACATAAAAGTGTTAGCAAGGTTAAACCAAAAAAGACAAAGGAAGTTAATTAAAAAGAGAATCCCTTTCGACCCAGAGGGTGTTAAGATCAGGTACCCCAAGCATGCAAGACATACAACTGTTAGAAATATTACACCAACTGACAGGACAGAGGAAAGTAGAAAGAAATAACAAAATTAACGCGTACACAGAAACTAAACGATAGCATAAAGACGTTTCTTCAGTACAAATTTGGTTGCATCCAGAACAAAGTGCTCCCCAACACGGTTAACAGCTGCACACATGTGATTAATAGGCTCGTGCTTACCATAGTTAGTTCAGAGAAGTTGGTATGCAAAAGGGGGACAGTCCTCAGGTTGCGGCTATGAGGCCTGAACGATACCCCGGCGCGAAGCATCGGAGAATCAATATAAAAACCACATCAGCAATCCTACGCCACTCCTCCAAGGATACCATATTCCCCCGCTCCCCTAAGCCACTCGCGATATGATGGAAGAAACAAAGGATTGTTCCATGGGACGTCCCTAAGCACAATGTCATTAGCGTAAGTTAGTATCTTAGACCGTTTCAAAAGATGCGCAATATCATCTATAGAAAGAATGAAGAGAAGGGGGCCAAGGTGATTGCTCTGAGTCACCCCAGGGGTGGCCTTAAATTAATTTTCCAATATTTGAAATCGTGATATCTCATGAAAAATAGGGAAAGAAGCATAAGATCGACAAACTTTATAATAACTTGTTTTACGATAACACTTACCGTTTGAGGGATATTTGCGGAAAACCAATTTTTCTACCTTTGACCTTTAATAAAATTTGTGGCACAAGTGAGATCTGTACCAATTTTCAGCTCTATGCGAATATTTCCGAGGCTCAATGTCTCTTTTTACTGGACTATTAGTAAACAACAAACAAAAACACAACTATAGTTATAAATGTGAAAGGATACGTAGTTATTCCGCAAAGAACTGGTTCAGAAGAACCTGATGTGCCACTTTTTCTAGCGCTGTAACTTTGTCAATTGCTCGAATTTTGGACAGTTTTTTCGATTTTTCCGCACTGTCAGAGTGCTGTACCCCAAACACAATTTATATTTCTTATTTTTATTTACAGACAAACGCAGTACCTGAAACTTTAGAGGATTATCCTTGGACTAAGTACAATTTATTGAAATTTTTCTACGACAATGTTTCGTGGACGGATGACTCCAATGAAATGTTAATCAAAGCTAAAGGAATTATTGACTGTCTCACACCTTTAAAAGTATTATAAAAAAAAACAATACTTAAAATGTTTCGATTTTTTTAGTAATTGTCAATTGTAGGTAACGCTAGAAACTTTGTCAGATGAACAACTGTCGTTGAATTCACTAGTGCGACCGTTGACTTCGAAACTTATGGAACAGTATTTTTGCTCGTATGAATGCGACATTGAGATTGTACTGGAGGCTAAGGATGCTATTAATCAGGAACTAACACAAAGGTATGTAGATTAGTGTCATTCGATGTGCTCGTTTCACAAATTTTATAAATTTCAGTGTGTTGTCAAATGAATTCTTCATTGAGTCCTCGTTTCTTGATCCACGGTTTCAAAGTTTTCTCGACTGTGATGGTATCCAAGTGGTCAAACAAAATTTAAGTGCAAAATTTAATAATCCTGAGGAGCAAGAAATGAAAGTGACGAAAATAGACACGCCTGGAAATACTCGAAAGTCAAGTAAGAGAGATAATCAAAATATTGTGTAAAATAGTAAAACTAATGAGCTTTCTTAGGTCTCACCTTATTCTTCAATAAGTCCGAACAGAAAGTCACCAAGCTGGGTGCACGGAACAGTTTGGACGTTGAAATTACTAAATATGTGAGTGAAGTGAGCGCAGATCTAGAACAATGCCCACTGGTCTGGTGGGAAGAAATAGGCTATATTTATCGAAATTTGAAGAAAATATCTGAGAAATACATCTGTGTGCCGTGCTGTGTAAATTATCTCTTCAAAAAAACTGTCGATGAACAAGTGGAATTCTTGAATAGAAGATTTATGTTGAGGGGCAAGTATGTTTGTCCTCTGTGGTTTTTACATTACAATAAAGACTCTTCACTATAACGAAAATTTTTTTCGAATATGCACACTATTAACAACAACTAACAAAAAAGATGACTGAGACGCTCTTCTGCATATGATACAAACACGAAGGAAAGGAGACAAAAATCATAACATGTTACATAGCCAAGAAAGAGACCTAGAGAAGGAACAAAAGTAGAAAGTAAGTAGTAAATAAATACATGATAACACGAAAAAAGTGTATTCTAACATATGCCAATCGATTCTATGGAGTGTCCTGATCAACGTTTGTTTCTTTTTTTTCAAAAAAAGTTGCGCCCTTCAAGAGCCTTTAAAAAATAATCACATCGCTATCTTCAGCCGTTCAGAAGATATTAACACTAATAGGAGATCAAAGAATTTAGTACGTGTTCACCACTCTAAAGAATGTAGGGGCCAGATTCTGTAATTCGATTCAATTGAATCGACAATCGAACTTATGCCGGACTTCTGAGCTAAATAATTTCAAAAATTCTAATTAGAATTCTTACATTGATTCCGCCATTAAGTTCGGTCGTCACTGCAACTGAATCGAATTACAGAATCTGGCCCCTGGACCTCGTTCGTGAGATCTAGGTCGTCTGGATAGTGGCACCAAGATTTGTATTACTCCTTACTCTCTCAAAGGCCGTTGTCGTTCTTCCTAACAATTGGTCCCTGGGATCAGCTGGTCGGGTGCAGACCAGATCGCCCAAGTGGCCCCAGAAATAAAAGTCCATAGGACTGAGGTCAGGAGATTTGGGTTGCCATGAAACTGGTCTTCCACATTCAGTCCAGTGGGAATCGTAGATATCATTTAAATAACTTCGGACCTCGAAGGGAGAGGAGAAGCGCCATTCTGCATAAGTCACATCTTACATCAAAGGGAGAGCGATAATTTCTCATCTAGAGCATTCTCAAGCTCATCCCGAAGAAATTCCAAATAACATGTTCCGTTCAAAACAGGCAAGATGAAAGGCCTCAAAACAGTATTATTTATAATACCACACCAGACGTTTATCTTGAAATTTTCCTGGTCTTTACTCACAATGACTGCCTTAAGATTCTCCCGTGCCCACAAATCCATCCCTTGTGGAGGTAGCTTCATCAGTCCAAAGGATCTCCTTTCTCCTTATCAGATTCAAATATTGTCTGAACAGGGTGAAAATGGTAAGGATGCATCCTGTAGGATCGCAGAATTCGGTGAACAGTTGGTTGAGATATTTCAGTTCTTGAGGCGATATTGCTGGTGCTTAGCCTCGAGTTATCTTCAACAAGATCCAGAACACGGTCCTCTGTGCGCCTGCTCCTTTGTCTGCCATAATCGACAGGTCGACAACTTCAGGATCCTGTCTCAGCTAACCTTCTGCGCACAGTTTCAAGTGTTTCATATACTTAAGCGTATCGCACGCACATCAGTGTAGAAATATTTCGAGAGGATTTTTAGCGAAAAGTGGAATGCCAAATTGTGGAGGAGCAATTGATGGTAAAGAAACTTTAATTACAAGGGCCATCATAATTATAGTATACGTGATGTGACTAACGTGTCAGAGTGGTGGACATTGGTGCTTTTGGAACTGAAAGTGACGGTGGAAATTTTGCCAAAAGTAGATTCTAAGAAAAATGCGCTTTTTCTTTCTAAGAAAAATGCCTTTTTCTTTAATTTTAAAAGGCTGTAAAAAAAAACAACTTACCCACTTGTCTTAATCATATATGCCAGGACCATAAGAGGAGTCCGTTCTCTTCATCATAGTGAGCATTACGCTCTTCTTTCTCCAAATGTCTCTGAATGCGGACCTCTCATGTTGATGCAAGTGTCCTACGTTCAGCTTTCTGTAAACGTGTTCCGTTTTTCTGGTTTGAAAACGGTCCTAAGGTCCTAGTCGGACTTCCAGTTATTTCCCGAAAAGGGGTGAGAGCATCGTTGATTAAAACCTAATAATAAAATTTTCTCTTCTTTAAGTTTGAAAATCCATTAAATCCAGGAAGAAATTTTGGAATTTTTGAAGATGTAATTAGCGAGCGAAGTGCTAGCTTTTAAAAAAATTACCTGGGGTAAATCTCATCAACATGGCTGTTGGACTTAAGCATACCATGGACAAAGTTGATAAAGACCAAAATTTTTGGAAGCTTTGGTGAGTGTCCATGGCATAGTAGACGAAGTAGACAACAGCCATGCTGACGAGATTTGCGTTACCGTCAAAATCGAAATACTCCAAACAGACTTTTTTTTTTAAAGCTAGCACTTCTGATGCCATTTTCAAAAATTTCGAAATTTTTTGCTTTTAATGGGACTTCAAACTTAAAGAAGTACAGGTCGCAGCCCCTGCTTAGACCAGAAGATAGACAAAGTCTGATGGAAGCCAACAACCGATAACATCACAAAACAATTCTTTTCAACATCGATGTAGTATTAATTTTTTTGCTTTGTTATCACTACGTGAATGGACATTGCTCCGCCAACATATCTGAACCACTTCCTAATCTAGCAGCACACACATCCCAAGCCGTACAAGCCCGTACACTTTTCAGGCATGATTTCTCTTTTTTTTTTGTCCTAGGCTGACTTCGAAATATCTCTACTAGAGAATCTAAACGTCTACGCTCGATTTAATGGCTCAGTGTTTCCACTATACACCAGCGGTTATATAAAATATCAGTTTATAAGTGTTCACAGCTGAAGTATAGAAGATTTCTAGTTATTCACTTACACATTTATGTGAATACACAAAAATTTCACTCTTCTTTAGTTAAAAATTGCGAAATAATTATGCAGTTCCAGCTTATGGAAGGTTATGCACGTCACAAAATTACACTCTGCCAATTTTAATGTTCTTGCGGAGTATTTCCAACTCTCGGATTATCGGTCCGTTCAGTTTATTTTTTATATCACTATTTAATCAAAAGTTCGGAGGTTTTTTAGGTTTCTTCCCACTTTTTCTCGTGCCAAATTCTGTTCGCCGTCTCTTTCATGTATCAATTCATATTCATAATCCGCCACGTGCCAGGCCGTTGTTTTAGTCATTGGAGTTCTTTAAAAGACCCGTTATTCCGGCTTACTGATTAGAAACCTTTGTCACCAGAGCCACGTGTTTCTTTTATCTCTTTTTTCGCTTAAATCTTTCATACCCAGATAGGGGCTTGTCTTATGCCGCTGTATTAGGTAGTCTTCAGCAAATTAATTGCTAGATTTTTCTCATTCACATTAAACACGAACGGTTTCCAAAACCTGGATGAGAGGTCACTTCTTCTCCATAAAAAATAAAAAATTAAAATCTTCGACGTTGAAGGACCGGGGAGCTTTATTAAAATCACGACGTGGATAAATAACAGAAACTTTACCCCGCGGAAAAAAAACCGTGCGACCAAAAAAACTCAAGACGTGGAAAAATCGATGACGGCAGAAAGACCATGGGGACAGACCCGACAACGGCTACTATTTTGTCTTACCCTCCAGCCATGAAACGTTAACCAGTGTCAAAAAATGTTAAAAATTTTATTCAAATAATATTTATACAAAATAAATTAAAATCTTACCTGTTATACACTTCTGAGCGTATTTATATCGTATCACAGCAGCACTGCTGATACACCTCCTGTATCCTAGGCAAAGCAAAACTTCGCTATCAACTTAAATTGTTTATTCAATTTCAAATTTATCCATTCATTTTTCAATCGATTCAAACAACCTAATGCAATAACGGTTCTATGCAACTATTTTACGTTTAAGGATACTTTCTTCCACATTTTTCTTTTAAAATATTTCTTTAAATACTCCTTATTAAAAATTTATTGCTAGTAACAATTGATAACGAATAAAAATTAACACTCTTCTGTTAACAGGGGGCCGCATCACATGCAGCCCTTGATTAGCAACGAAATAATATCGTCAGTGTAATTAATGTTCGCAAAAGTCTGTTTTAAATGTTTATAAATACGCATTATAAATATACATTAAAACTCTGATGATTTCCAGACTGATTAACTTAACGTCCCAAATTGTATTGTTGGGGTTTTGCGGTTTATTCCGTGTTTTACAAACATCTCAGATAAATGTCTCTGGTTTACACTCGTGGACTATACATATTTTACCTCTTTTTTTATAAAATACATAAACATAAAAAAATATTTTTTTTAGAATTATGGAAAATTAAAGTCGACACTAGATTGGTTTTGAATGCTTTACGTCGCCACCACTTCGACATAATTTGCTGGATATAGACCTACTTTTCCGTTTTTCCTACCTTTGCACCAACCCTGCTCATCTTCATCCTCTAGCTTTTCAAATATGTCGCCTGAAAAATGAAACGAGTGTTAAATTTACTCTAATATAATTTTGAAAAAAATTTTCTGGTGTTAATAATAAATTTGAAAAGTTTTCCAAATAAAATTCAACTTTCATAGCTATTCCGGAAGGAATTGTTAGTCATTTTAGTCTATAACAAAGTCTAAAGCGCAGAAGGTTGCATTTAGTTCGAACAAGGTTTCATTTAATTTGGATAAGGTTTCATTCAATTTGGAGAAAGTTGTATTTAATCCGGAAAAGGTATATGTACTCCAACAACGTTATTAAATGCTAACTTTCAATTTACGCGAAAGAAGGTGCCCTCATAGAGCCGAAAGCCCTATTATCCTGTGCAACCAATTCTGTTTAGTATGTATATAATTATCGTTTAAGAAGGGATATCGAAGTAGACCGCAGCCTTCGGATCCTTTTTCTTTCCTCTGCCAAAAGTCGTCCCAATTGATTTGCGTCGGAGTGCAATTCCCTTACCTTGACGCTTCTTTTTATTTGAGGTATTTGTTTATAGGTTCTCAGTCCCATGTCGACCATGAGCCAGCCTTTGAGAGCCATCCTCCTGCTATTATCCAAAGTTTCTGTACCCAGTAGTCAGAGAAACCAATCATTTGAGTCTGTGTGACGGCAGGTTGTAAAATTTCATGACGGATTTTGGCGTTATTTTATGATCCATTTCCTGATTAGGTTCTTCACCATGCCTCACTCAATAGCAAGATATGATTCTGAGTCTTGGAACTCCATAACCGCGCACCTTGTTTTACTAAGGTGCCGGCTTTTTCATTCCCTTCGACCCATAGATGAGGCGTTGAGGGTACAAATGACCCAACCCACAAAATATAAATAAATAAGTTAATAATATTAAGCTACTGCTAAAGAAGAATTTTAATGTGTAAAATGACCGAAATCATTGTTTAATAATTTTGGGATTGGGCCATTTGTGCTCTCAACACCTCAGATGTGCCCCAACCTAGCAAAGTGCCTTCCGACGGATGAATTCACTTCCGTCGGGGATCCATGCATCTGACTGCATAATTGTCCACTGTTTGAAAATTTTTGGGTAGGGATAATGGACAACTCGGTAAGCTACTTATCGCTACTCATTTATATCATTTCAAGGCTAGCAGCAACCATTTAAAGATCAATTGTAAATATTTAAAAATCGCGCACAACCGTTTCAAATACATGTGAAACGTTTTCGAAAACGTACAGCCCACATGCAGGTGGGTCCCGCTATTAGGCCTACCTCCATAACCTTAACCCATTTTCTTTCTTTCTCCCTTTTATTTCCTTTTTCTCCTTACATCCACCCCCATACTTCACGGTTCCTTGTTTTGGTTATGGGTTTCGAAGGAGGCGGTGCTTTTCCTGTGCGCAAGGCGCACGAACCCACCTACACTCTGAATACGTTAGCTGTACCAACATGCCAGCCGCCATACACCCCTCTGAGCGTCTCCGGGCTTGGATAAACACCCCTGGTTTCGTACTGGAGATTCTTAGGACAGCTTTCATGGAGCTTCCAGCATGGATTCTCATCACTCATTAGGGCGGGGTCTATGGTGGAGCCTCTTGGGAGTAAGGGTCCTTTCCGGCTTCCGCCAACCTCTGATAAGTGGGAGTCTGAAAGGTACTCTCATCCTGCCTCTATGAAGTTGTATAGTCCCCTGGGCTGGCTCAATTTACAGCATGAGACTCGCTTGAGTCTCGGCTCTGGCCTGAGTACCCAGTAACGCAAAACAAGCCCTATTTTCAACTTATGCACCATCTGCCCTCTGCTAGCCATAGGTTTTTCAAAGTATGGAAATAAAATCCGATTGCACGCACAACAAAACAAGGTGGCTTCACTGTAAAATGAAGAATGAAGAAGTAAGACAAGAGGATGCCATGAAACCTAATGCTGACAGTTTATATTGAACGGACTAAGGACCCATCACATTACTCACCTTGTTTAAATGTGAGTTCATCGCTTTCTGCACCCTCGTAGTCATATAAAGCTTTTACTGGGATTCCGGGTTCACCGTTATCAACAAGCACATTGTCGCCATCACCCTCATCCCATTCTTCTTCTTCGAAAGGATTCGCTTCTGATTTGCTTGTACCATTTCTATAAAAGCAAAATATATTAAAATTGAAAAAACGATAAAATCAGATAAACACAATTTCAGCTTACGTTATAGTCGATCCTCGATTATTTGGCGAACTACTTCCTCTGGCATTTTCAGACTTTGGTGACTCGTTGTTTGATGCAGATGTCGTTTTAGTAGATGTCTTTGTTACATTCACTGAATTTCTATTCACATTATTTTTACTTGAAGGAGGTGGGTATTCCTGTATAAAGGAATCTTCAATTAGTAACCGTTTAGGTAGTGGACATTGGTGAACTTTTGAAGCATAATGAAAAGCTCTAGCGTTATGCTTAAGCAAACAATGCTACAAAGCAATGACGCAAAAAGCAAAAAATCACAAAATTATAAAAATAATAAAACATGCGTACATGCAGGTCTTCAGCTACAGGCCGCTGATTAATTAGCGTTATTGGAGCTGCTGGCAGCGCTTCCTTCGATTTATTTCCTTTTGCGATGTCCCGGAACTCTTCTGTGTATTCCTATAAGGTTTGTTTTTAGGAAAAACATAAATGTTTGAAAAGTAATAAACAAAATATATATAAAAACTCTTGATCAAAAATTTTGTACACAAATTTCACATCCAATTAACATCAAATCAACATCAATTTTTTTTCTCAGAAAGAATAGAGTTAACAACAATTAGTGGGATACTAAAAAAATTTAGGAAGGGAAATTATGGGAGTTTTCCTTACCACAAAGGCGGGCCAATTCATAGCCATATTAACACCGTGATTATTTGACCACCATTTCAAATCCTTCTGATTATCAGCATTGTTGATTGTATGGTAGAATTCTTCGTAGATTTGTGGTAAGCTACATGCCGTTAATTGGTATTGCGTTGGTAAATGAAAAAGAGAAAAACAGAAAAAGTGTTGTAATGTAATGAGAACAAATCAGTATGCATGATAGAATTCGAAAAAAAAGATATATTCTTGATGGGCTCACTTACCTTGGGTCTTTACTTATATCTAGGCATTGGTGTATAGCGAAGAGAACTTCCTTGAAAAATAATAGGCGTGTTTTTTCCATTTCTTGGCACTTTACAAATACAGAAGTCATGTCCTCCATGTACACTGGGTTATATTTATTTATTTCGGCTAAAGCTTGCTCGTATTTCTCTCGACACCGTTGTACTTCATCTTTTGTTTTTTGAACTCGATCGTGCATTTTTTTAACCTGAAAATGAAATTGAAAAGTTTATAACTTTCTCTGACTTCTTCTTTTAATTCTGTACGTTGATACTGATGTTTCCGTTATTCACTTACTACTCTAAATTAACAGGAAGAGGATGAGGAAGTTCAAACTTTGCTGTGTGAAAATTTTCGCAATTGGATGGGAGAGATCAGAATTTTGATTTTATGAATTATGTCAATACTGACCAAAAAAAATCATGGTACATAAGATAACGAAATAATTAAAAGTGTAATACAGGAGAACGATTGATCTGAAAGTACCGATGAAGATGCAAGGACTTAGTTTAAGAAAATTCCATCCAAATTCAACAGAAATAATTACTGCTTTCAGGGTACTTCAAGCTGCAATTCAAAAGAAAAGTGATTTCACTGAATGCCTCAAGACCATACACTTCCGAAACTTTTTTAGAAAAATAGCACCTTACCGTCTCGTTTAAAGCAAATAATTTTTTAATATGAGGCACAACAAGTGCAGACCACCAAGCATTGATCCCACAGTTGGGATGATGAGGAGAGCAAGAATAGATAAAGCTGATATAAACTCAGAAAGTAGTTCTTACAAAAAATAACAATCTGATTAAATTTATGTTTAACTTTCTGAAACGACGTGAGGAAAACGACCTCAGACTCCATGGTGTAAAGGCGAAAATTATGAAAACAATCAAGATAACCGGTTAATAGCATGTACAGCATAAGATTTAAATTCAGGTACTGGCAGCATGTTTCCTTCTCTAATTGTGTGAGAAACCAAGGCTTAGAAAAAGATATTAAATTGTAATCGCAGATAACATTCTTTTGGGCATGATTTGCTCACAGTGAGAACTGTCCATTCCTCTGTATATGGGTGTGTATAAGAGGCCGACTAGAATTAGGGGATGTTCTTAAAATAATGTGAGAATTTTGGCACTAACAATTCAAATCCAATAATCGTCATGCATCTGGGTGGCATGGGGAGATGAAAACTATCAGTTACTCTGTTATAGTCGCTTCCCCGATTTCAGTGCGAAAGAATTTTTTTTTTCGCACGGGAGGCGGGGAAGCGAGTATTGCAGGTGAGAAAAAGAAAGAAAAATGAATAAAAATAACTCGAACGCATGAAGGAGGAAGCGTTGAAAAAGATCACGCGTGTGTCTTGTCGTCAGACCAGTATGGCCTATAATGGGCCTGACCCACGCCCTAAAGTTTGCGCTAAAATGGTAGAAAAGGATCCTGACCGAAGTAAGGTCCATTACAGACTACTCTAGCTGTGTTCCGCTGTAAAAATCTATGAAAATCCATCCCGCACAGCTTAGCAGCAGTGTCTGCAATCCACCTAATCGTGCGTATTATGAAAATGTTGCCCAGCGCATCCAGCACAGCACAACTCTAGTGTATGATGGATCTAAGGGATCATTGTCAGACTCTGTGGAAGCCAATAGCCTCAGCACCGCAGTGTCCCGCTCCAGGAACGGAAGGAGCGGGAGGAAAATTGTGCAAGGGACCCTTGGCTCGTCGGCCCGAAAGTATTCCGCGGAAAACGAACTGAGGTTTTCCTACCGATTAGGTAGCTCGGCAGGAGGTTGCCGGCCCTTCCAATGCCAAGGAAGAACCCCAGCTGCCTCAAGCCGTGTCAAGGCAGAGTTTGCAGTCAGAGGTTTACTTCTCGAATCACCTCAAGACTGAAACTGCCGCAACTCTCAAGAGACCTGGAAAAGTCTCATGCACGAGGGAAACCTACAGGTTCCGAATGGATAAAAAAGTAGGGAATGATATGAAAAAAAAAAACGAAATATCCGAAAATTAGTTTTACCGTATGGGATGGAGAAGGATAAAAACGAAAAAAATGTATCAACCGCATAACCTCTGTCATCGTTGATTGCTAGATACCCTGTAATTTGCTGTTGAAGCAGGTCGGTAGCCCTACAAAAGAAGCGACCATAATATCTTTTCTCAATTGGAAAATTTTTCAGTTTTTCATGCTGAAAGGAAGAACATATTTTCAACAACAGTTTCTGCATTGTCATTTTACTAATTCAAAAATCCTACATCAGCACAGCTTAGATGGAGGGAAATTAGCTAAGAAGAGACTGGGAAACTTTAACCTGACAAATGTGGCAGATAAGCCACAATTTTGGTATGAAATTCTCAAGTGCAATTCTTGTCAATAGAATTGCTTCACTGGTACCCAGATGAATCGCCGCGCTCTTTGTAGGATTCGAACCCACGCACGCCCACTGGGGAGAAAACTTATAGGCAGCCACCGGCGTGGTTGTGTACCTTATTCGGATTCAACGAAACAAATACTGGGTTTCATCTAGAATAGCTAATAAAGCCCAAATTAAATATGTCTGCTAACAGTCTGCGTTTAATCTGCTATTGGTAGATTAGTTTTCCAAATATAAATGCTTTATTAATGAACATATAAAATGAACGAACAGAGTCTTGCTTAAGGAATTAAGCACAGCACCTGTAGAAGGTTGGTATAGCCTGTGATAAGTGAAGCGATTAAAAATATTTTCTCTCTAAATATTTAACTTAAACTTTGGCGAACGTGCAGATTTTTAAAACTGATATCTGAATCTCTGACGAAATCGGAAGTTATATAATTTAATAAACTTTTAAAGCTCTTTTATGTTCATGTTTTTTGAAATATTGCATTAAATTTGTTGGGAGTTTGGAAACGAGAAATCTTACTTAATACATTGCGGACCAGCTATATTTCAATAGTGGCTATTTGAACGTTGATGAAAACGAGAATTCTCGTATTTGGTCCGATATGCGTTAAGTGGGTAAAGTGGGCTTTTAATTAGACAACTAATTTTTCCAATTTTTTCAACGAAATTTATGAATTTATGAGTCATCACACAGAAAAAATATTCGTTATTATGCAATATTCTATTTTTGTACGCTTGACTGAAATTTTAGCACTCCTGATAAGACATATTTTCACGGTGATAACAATACTTCATGCTGGTTTCGTCTAAATGATAACACCAATTTTCATAGTTCGAACATTTATAAAATTCCATCTTAATTTACACGAGTAGTAGCATAACAATCCAAATTTAAAGGAAGCTAAACAGAGATTTTAATGAGAAAAGAATGTTATCATTGGGAAAACAAATATCGTCAAATATATTTGATGATATGAATAATAATCAAATGACGTCAAAATGGAAACTTAATTATAATATTAATGGTTGTACTTAGAATGTGTATGCTGCATTTTATGCAACTAAATTTTTCTCAGATCTATGAACCCAAACACACTACTCATATGCTTATAATAATTACCTGATCCGGTGATAACGAACTGTCAGCATTTGCATTCCTCTCTTGATTTGTGGCAGATTTTTCAGTCTTACATGCAGAATGGTAGTCTGATTTGGCCTTTTCCACTTTAGCTAAAAGTTTAGCCCATGGTTTCTGTGCCTTTTTAAATGCATCTTCCATCTCTTTTCGTTCTTTAATTTGCATCATTGTCTTGTGATAGTTATCCTTTTGCCATGTTTTAATCTGTTGTGTAACATCTGTGCAAAGATTTTCTTTGATTTTTAGGTGAACTTCTGATAATCGTTCGGCTTCGGTCAATACACCCTTCCAGGCTGCTTCTGTTGTCCCATATTCTGGCCCTGTAAGTATAATATTAGCACGTAAAATGTGTGTGCGCGTCTATCATGTTTCATATAATCAGATAAAACTAATTATTGACAAACTAACTCGTACGACAAAGTCGAATGTTCAATAGATTTACGAAGCCATAAAAGTGCACACACTGAGCTTTTTTTTATAAAAGTCGAAAGATACTTGAACAAGCAAATAAGTCACTTCTTATTTGTCTGTTTTCTTTATTCAGTTCGAATTTATAAGAAGGTAGTTTGTGAAGTGAATAGATACTACCGAAAATTTATCAAGAGAAGTAGGTCAGCCAGTGCTAATCAAATAAGTTTATGTTTATATGCACATCTAGGCTACAGTACATAAAATGATATCCATGTAAAGAAGGTTAATAGAAGGTTACAAGAAGTAAAGAAAAGTCTTTTAGATTTCAAAACCGAAAGCCTAATAATAAGGCAATTTTTTAATTATTAAAACTCCATTGATTGTCTGGAGCTAGAAGCAATGAATCTATTAAAGGCAAACAATAAAATTTGGAAGCCCTATAAATATTAGAAGTACCCATAAATAATGTTTCTGCGGTCATATACTTTTCACTTGTTTTTGTAGAGTTGCTGTTACATTTAGCTCATTTCAATTTTGATTGCTCAAGTGTACATACGTTGCGCTTTCAGCTGAGATTATTTAAAGAGTGTTAAATATCCTTGGCGAAATGAATAACGATAAACCTTAAGAAGGTCATGTTAAGCATTGTATGCTATTTCAGTTTAATTGCGGGCATAATGCAACTACGGCAACTACGAATATCAATGCAGTTTATCAAAATTGTTTGGACGTTCGGAAGTGCCAACAATGGTTCAACATATTTCGTAGACTTTGACCTTGAAGATGCCTTAAGTAGTGGCCGTTCAGCTGAATTTAATGAAAAAGATTCTCGCCAAACAATTGAGGAGGTTTCAGAAACAATTGACGCTTCCTGCTCAACAGTTCAACGCCACTTGAAATCTATTAGGAAGTTTTGACATGCTGGTATATGGGTTCCCAATGTTCTCAGTGATGATAACAATTGAAGATTACACAACAAAAAATTAGGGAACTAGGATGG
>QYTT01093412.1:40543-54367 GCA_006980735.1 Dasypogon diadema
AAAACATTTGTTTGGACATTTAAAGACAGCTCGCTCTCATATTCAGGTCCACAAGCCTTAACTTGGTTAATACAATTACATAACTGAGCATTACTACTCTCCACTGAAAACCTAGACGAGTTCCTTGCATCGTCTCCATTATCCGCTGGATAATTGGTATTCAATTATTTCTTTTTTTGTACCAGGCGTATTACAACCACCAGCTTAGGAATCAAAAGATCCCTGATCTCTACTGAAACTAAAAAGAACTCTGAAATCAGGTCACCCTTACTAGGAAATGTTCCTGAGTTGAGTTTTAATCTGGAAAAACTAGACGACAAACCTTCAGAAAAAGCGCTATGTAAATGTCAGATTCCCAGATATTTTTAACGCAGTCCATGAGTTCATAAGAACTGACCAGATGACGTTAACGTAATGAATCGGTACAACCAGAAAGAAAATTCATTCCAAAGCATCGATCAATTGCGATCCACTACGATCTACAAGATTTAAAATTACCATTGAATATTACGACATATGCAAATTCTTAATCATATCTACTGGATGAATCATAATCATAAACAATAATAAAAGCTTGTTGAAACTTACCCTTTTCTATAAGTTCACCCCATTTTTTCGACCAAGCTCTTAGACTTTTCGCATATCCTTTCTCTATCTCTGCCCTTTCTTGGATTAACGTTTGTAGATCTTGACAAAGTCTGTAGCACAGAAAACGTGAAAAATTAAAATCAATTTAAAATTGTTTACTGTGAAAATCTCACTTGTAACCATCTTCTATCCTTTTGGTAGTTCGTTTGTAATTTCCGGGTTCCCAAAATGAGTCACTTCCAGCTTGAAGAAGTTGATCATCGCTGTGATGTGACATTTTGTTAATTCAGCGTACGAAGCTATTTTAAAAGGTGAAATTAAAGCAACGGTGCCAGTGTTGAGGTGAGAGCTTTTTTGGATGGGAGGTATACTTTTGTTATTGTTCTATGGGACTACTGTCTGTTCCCTCAATTGATTCTTCTGAAAATAAATAAAAACAAAAAAAATGAGAACCCATTAAAAATGCATTGACCTAGTGATTATTTTTTATCGGAGTAGAACTGAACAATTTTTCTGTGCATTCGAGCTTAACATTCATCCGGATGTTGATGGTATCTTTACGTTGTGTTGGTCAAGCAAACTCAGATTGTTATAAAAGATTTAGTAGTTGTGTTGCAATTTTTCAGTTTCCACAAACAGTGAAGAGTTCGTTTTTTGGCTAGTTATTAATTTAGTATTTTACTATATAAGATATACAGTCGATTTTACTGCCCTGCTGCACTTTACACTTCAAATTTAATTATTATAACAGATCTAGATATATGTAAATTTTCGAAATTTAAATTAACTTTATTCTGGTTTCGACATAAAAGAAAGAAGAAAATGACAAATGGGTTCTGTGTTACAGAAACTTTAATTAAAATAATTAATAATAAAGGAGTCAGTACTTTTTTGGAACATATTGTTTCAGAAAAAAAAAATTTATTTACAAAGTTAGATTTTACAATTTTTTACAGTTCCTTTATATTTTTAAATTTTATATTATAATTGGAATAATACTTTTAGTCGCAAAATTAATTTCTGGGGTTCCGAAAAATCTAATCACTCATTTGGGGTTTGTTAGGAGACTGTTGAACAGTTGTTGAAACATATTGCCTTGATTAAGCCAAGATAATAGAGAGAGCAGAGAGAGTATGTTAACACATTGTCGAACCATAGGGGAGATCTCCCTGTTTTATAAGGGTTGTTTTTCGTTATTCGTTCCAAGCAAGGAATAGAAAGAACAGAATACATCGCCAAGTTCCGAATGGAATAAATAAGAAAACATGCCTGGAAAAAAAGGTGTTTAAGGATGATTCACTAGCCTCTTTACAAACTTTCAATTTCACCAAATATTTCAGCAGCATATTTCAGACCAATAGGTCCGAAACTTTCAAGCTATTTAGTATTAAAACTTTTTTTTAAAAATTATTAGGCGCTTTTTGAGGAAAACAAAATTTAATAAATTACTTCAAGAATATAAATACAAAAGAACAACAAAATAAAAATCAAATTCAATTAATTAAAAGAATAAAAATATGTTTGTTTTTTTAAAAAAATTTAAGCTTGTAGCAAAGGTCATTTGTTCTCCAGAATTGTTGACAACGAGAAACGAAAGGTCGAAATGGAAGGCCTTGACGGCATGGAACCGGCTTAGATCGTGCCACTTAGATTTTGTAAGTCGACTTAAAATTAATAGAAGTATTATTTTAATTGTTATTGTCATGTTGGGTTTTTCATTAATTACTAACTATAAGCTGCTACACTAGAATCAATTGATTCGCTTACGTAAAAATAGTTGTAAAGTGTTTTCATTGAAACGTAGTTACTGTTCAATAAATTCAGCTATAATAATTTTACATTGGAATTAGTACATATTACATACTTGTAATTGATTTCTATTGCGCTTAATTATGGTAATAATGAAGTTGCAAAAAAGCGAGTAATGCATCAAAAGTTTAAAGGTTCACGTAAATAAATGTGCTCCTGTTTATAATGGACATTTTTAACATAGCTAATTTAGTGTTCTCAACGAGCATGTGGTATATCAATAAAATATTAAGCTTGATGTGCTATAAATAGTATAAATACCTATACACATTTTACATGTGTACTAAAACCTAAAAACAACTTTACAAATAATTTTCCTCATTCTTGAGACGAGTACGATTAGTTTCTATGAATATAGTGAACTCATATACGGCGTTAGATTTTAGCTTCGTTATCGAATCGTAAATATGGCTGTGTATGGCACGTCGAAAGAAAGGAGCTTCCATCACGAATCATATTTGCGACTTGAAATCAAATTATATTTGTGGCATTAGAGTAAGGCCCTTTACGAAACAAAAGATAATATAAGTCTACGTTTTGTTTAGGATTCCTAATTTTTTAACTTAGAGCCTAGTGGGAAGCACTATAACTTCTGTATTTGTATGTAAGTAACCAGATACATAATAACATAAACCTACTTTAAACTACGCTTTTAAATAGGAAACCTATAGGATATCATACCTGGTTGAACTGTCGGGGTTTCTATTGAAAAAATTTACAATGTAAACACTTAGAAATTGAAAAATCCCAAAAGAGCCACTTGCATCCAGGCTCCACAATTACAACGAATATATTGATGGAAATTTCAATCAGGAAAACTAGGGTCTCATGAGTGAGTGTAATAATGAGACTTAATAAAACTAAGTTCAGAAATGTCATCGAGACATGATAAACCCATAAGTCATTTGTGTATTTCGCATTGTATTTGTAACATTAAAGTCAAACGTTTGTTAACGCATTTGCTGGGAATGAGAAAGTTCTAAACGGATCTACGTTTTGTACAAAGGTGTCCTATGAATTAAGACTACTTCCTAGCAAGCATTGATACTAAATTATATAGTGAAGTGCAAACAAAATAAACTGAACAGTAGAATTTTCAGGAATATTCCCGTCGAACGAATAATTTTGACGTATCAAGGTGTGTTTATAGTTTTTAATTTTTATCTTAACAGGGAAGTTGAAAACATGATCTGATGTCACTAAAACATAGGCAAATAATGTAAGAATTAAATTAATTTTTTATATCGGAAATATGAGCAAAATTTGACTTCAAGAAAATCTATCGAACGAATAATTTTGACACTCACTGTACGTACAAGCGACAAATTGAAAATTAAAATAATTTCTAAATCTACTACAAGTCCGTTGTGTTATGCATTACAAACTTTCAACCAAAATAACAGCTAAATATATTCAGCATTTCTCTATATAAGTTGACATTAATCCATATTTGCATATTTCTAAGAAATATTGACTTCAAATATTTCACTGATGAGAAAAAAAAACGTCACTCTTAAGAAAATTTGATGTCATTAAATTCTATTTCGAGTAGAAAAGAATTCACGCAATCCTCAATTCATAAGTACAAGACAACCCCCGATAAAATTCCATTCATTTCAATTTTTATCCATTTCTAAGGAAATTTAACCTCCCTTATTGAAGCTTTCATTTCAAGGTCAAGAAAAACATTTCATTGGCTGCCATGTCACACCAACAACTTTTGTCTAAAAATAAATATCGCGAATCTTAAGAAGTATTCTACTTAATTTGCCTGTGTGTTAAATAGTTCAATGTATTCTGAACATTTCTCGAAACGTGTAAAGAGTGAGGATGAGACATCGTATCATCTTCGATTTTGAGATCAGTGACCAGTCGAAATTTTATGCTGCCTCTTGATTATAAATCCAGATTTAAATCTGAAGAATTGCATTAGAAAATCTATTTAAGTCTCAAGGTTTCTATAATTGCATTTAAGAATATTTGCTGCTTATTAAAATTCACCAATCCGTGCAATAGCACCTGAACTCCATTTAGTTTGTTTTGAAAATTTTCTAAAATAAACTCTGGACTTTGTCAATATTTGTTCAATTTCTTTATGTAAACTTCGCCGTTTTTAATCAACTGCAATTTATCATTGTACACATAGTAAAATCCACATAGTAAAATTCAAAAAAGAACTAAACTGAGTTTCATAATATAAAAAGTGAAGCATTTTCGTAAAGTGATATGCAAAAAAAAGTCACGAATTTTGTAGGAAGAATAAGCGTAAAAGTAACTGAGAAAGTGAAAGTGAAAGAGATGATGAAGGTAAAGAATATGCAATGGACTTTTGCAGTTGTTATTTTATTTTGATCACGTCCGAATTCAACTGGCACTGTGAATACGCAATGACACTGATTTTTACGAAAATTGAAAGCATCTTTTGACCCAAATTCTTCACTTTTAAATACCGCGACTCATTTAGCATGAAAATGAAGAGGAGCAGTGCTAACAAACTGCATGCAGATTGTCAGAATGACATTTTTATTGAGACAAAAATGTATATTTTGAAGCCAGTTGGCATATCTCTTAAACAATAAGTAAAATAATTGCGAGAATGTGAATTTTAAAATTTTACAACTGCAATTTACTTCCTTTTGGAAAAAAAGAACCATTAACTTCTAATTTACATTTATTGAATGCAAATTGAATATTGAATTACATATGATCACCCTAAATTCCTTAAAGATATGTATATACTTTTTATATACCCTTTTTTAAGCATACAGGGTATCCGGACTAAATGTGCTAAGTCGTGGCATGATTATAGACGCTGATAATAAAAAAAATACTTAACTAAAAATTAAAAAGAGATAAACGTGTTTAAGATCACTCAAAAGAAATTCATGCTTGCAATTTTGTTTTTATGTTACTTACAATCATTGAATAATTCCAGCTCCATACTGTGGACCCGCCAAATACACATAAAATCTATTTGTGTACTGTTGGTAATACAGTGAGTCCCAAAATATATTCGGTGGTAATGTTAGACTGCTTTCTAATAACGCTCGCTAGTCCCTGTGTGACACATGTGATTTCTGGAGCGGGCCGATCCAATATAAAAAATTGCTCATAACCTTTTTATTAACAAAAATTGATTCGTAAAATGTTACCACCTTATTCCAGTCTACACAATACAAGAAATGTTTTAAGCCAATTAAAACAAATTTTTTTCGTCGAGGACCGGGGGTACACAGGTCGTGTATAAATTCCACTTTGACCGCTTGTACAAAGGTAGAAAAGTATAATTTAAAACTAAATTTGTACATTTTGTTTCACAAAAAACACTTGTTTTTCTGCATCTAGTCATAATAAATCATAAAATTTCAAATAAATGTTAAGCTAACAGCTTCTGTGTAAATATTATGTAATTGCTATATCTTGGGTGCAATTGGCTGGATACCATTACCAGTTACTGCTATCACTACTTAAACCTCATGTTAAGAGCATTGTCTTGCACGAAATAAAAAGCTTCAAATTCCAAGAAAAAGACAAATTTGCATGTGAAATTGTATGACATTGAAATTTTAGTATGTTTTTTCGAAAATCTCGCAGATATGCAAATTAATGATTTCCAGTTTACGATGTGCCTAATTTAAATTTTCTTAATCATACCAATGGCTGTAGGCACTGGCATTGCTAGAAAGACCAGAACGGGAATTGAAGTGTAGACTAGACACCATAAGTAAATCCAGTGTCAAGTTACGTTTATTTCTATTTCTTGCTTGCTATGATGTGAAGAAATTCAAATATTTTTCAAACATCTCACTTTGTAGACAACAAAAACATGCCATAACATCATAAGTCAAGTGTGTCATAATCGACATCGAAATTGAGACCTTTTTATTTCCTGCATTATGTCATATCAAAATAAAAATGTACTCAAGAAATATTCATTATGAAATGATCGTAGAAAACTGTTACAAATGCTTTAATTATGTACAACCGAGTCGTCCAAGATAGAAACTTTAGGGTTGCAGTAATTATTTTATGCCGAAATAGTTGTTGTTTTACAGCAGAGATTTATGAATATAAAATTTAATCAAACTTATTGTTAGTACAATTTTTAATTAATTATATTGTATGTAGGAGGTATCACATCCCCAACAAAGTAAAGGAATAACTGTCGTAATTGGGAATTTTATATGATCAAGCATTAACTTTTATAAATTACATATTAACCAAAGTTAAGTAAAATTGTTTATAATAAAGGTAAAGGCGGCTAAGACTCTATGAAAGTTGCCATAGCCCATGATGATGATGGAATAAAGTTATCGATTTTTTTTCAAAGCATCTAAATAAATCCTGTTGGCTTTTATTAAGACGAACAGAAGAAAGTCACTTCCGACTCAATGTCAGCTGACAATTTATTGATTTTTACGATTTTCATTAGGGTCCAATTAAATAATACCTTTCATATAATCTTTGCAAACATCTTTTCTCTTCTGTTGTTTTCCGCTAAATAAAATTTGCGCCTTCCTTCCTTCTTGTATTGTTGTAATCCTGACGAAACAGGAAAAGCTTTTTCATTAACATTGGAAATAAGGCAGGCGGAATATAGGTCAAATAAAAATTCCTTCAGATGTTAAATTCCAAATGCTTCATCCTTGCCAAACATTAGAAAGGTCAAAAGATAATTTGCTGTTCGTTTAAAATAGAGGAGAAATTCTTAGTGAACAAAAACTTTCGACCAGCATGAAAACTTACAGTTCAAAAAATATGAAAACAGTCAAGTGTTTCCACTAATTAAAAGGATCCTGCAAAGAACAGATAATTTAACTTTAACGTTTTTAGGGCAATAGATTAAATTTGTAAATTTGACATATTTTTATGAGTTTTGTGGTGTTTTAGCTTTTGAATGTTTTGTCCACACCATCCAAAAACTTCTTTATTGAAAAAAATAAAGATGTCTTCTAGAACGATTTGATTTCAAGATATACCTGCACGATGCAGTTCCTTTTGCCTTTTTCAAAGCTAAAAGTGATCAATTCACGTGGTATTGGAAACAGTATGAGCCTGGGTGCTAACTTGTGTGCGCTCTTTTTAAGCGAAAAATACTTTAACCGCCTTTATATTTTTTCCTTTGCACTTTGCACCTAAATTAAACTCCTATTGGTAAACAACTACCAAAATACGAGAAATAAAAAAAATCTTTTCTAATCATCATTACGCGCGCTCAGATATGAACCCTCCTAAAAATTACACCGAAATCAACTTGACGTGAATATGACACTCATTTAACTTCAACCAATAATGAACAGTGAAATCTATCATACAATTAAGGTTTTCTATTATCAAGCGTCGTTCAAATTTTAATCAGGTATCGATCTGACGGTAACTCGAATATAATTTGTTATTACTGCCCCGACAATCGAGTTGGTTTCCAATTATGAAACCTTTTCGGTAATCTGTTCGCTTCGTGTTTACATTGTAACGAGGTTAGACAGTTCACTAACGCAAACCGCTGAATGCTGGTTATCTTTGGTCTAATTATTTTTTACGGCATTGCACCTTATCGCTTTTATTTTATCTGACTTTGACTTTGAGTGGAATTCTTCTTATCTAACCGATGGGGCATGGGCTTACTCATGTGCTAATATAAATCAACCATGGACAACTTTTTCGTATCAAAAATATAGTTTCAAAAGATACTTTTTATTATTTTCAATATTTTTATCAAAGAACTTCAGGTATTCCAAATCAAAAGGCAAACTTAATCTTAGGAGCAATTTAAAAAGTAAATTTAATTAACTTGTCATTCGTTGAGCATAAATTCCATTTCCATTCATCAGTTGTGTGTCGAATTTTTCTAAAGTTAAAGTCTTTATTGGTGTTGCTATCAAAAATTGTGTCAGCAGAATAGTCTGCAATTTATTGCTGGCCAAGTTAGACAAGATTCACTAAAAGGAAAGGAAACTTCATTCATAATAATTCATAGCAACATTGAATTTTATTTGCAATTAAAAATGCGCACTGAAAGCGAAATGGGAAAAGGCGAACTAATTGAAAAAATGGTAATCGCCGTTGACGAAATGGAAACGAAAGTTTCTATTTTGGAAAATGATCTTACGCAGCGTAATTCTCAATGTCGGTATTAAAGGTTGCGCGTGTGATTAAAAATATTTTTTCTTGTTAGTTAATGAAGAAAGAAAACGTCTGGAATGTATGAAAATATTTTCAACAGATTTGTCAGACATGAATTTTGAAGTGGTAGGAGAGAAAAATCGGCTTCTGGCGAAACAAATTCAAATGCTGGAACAGATCAATAATCAATTGATGGATGATCTTCAAGAATGGAAAAATGCATATACTGAAAAAACTAATGAATGTGAACAAAATAGGTAATTGGTTAGCAAAAAGGCGGGACAAGGCAAGGCGCTTTAAAGTGGTGCAAATACACCAGCAGACGGCATATTTCTAGTGTGATTAGAGCTTTAGATGACCTATGTAGTTTCCCCTTTCGTGGACCAATTAGATTATTCACGATATACTTTCCAGTATCGGTGTTGGTTGACGCGGAACATAGACGTTCAAATTCATGTATAGATATTACAAGTTCGTCGAAGTCTAGTTGATTGGCTTCGTAGCTATATACAAAGGCCTTATGAAATACGTTGTGGTAGTTTTGTAAAGCTTAAATTAAAATACTTGACATAACTAAGACACATTGTCAACATTGATGACAATATATTTTAGACCATAATTCGAAGCTCCAAAGTGTTTTATCAACTTATAATTAACTTTCAACTTACCTTAAGAAACCAAAGCAAGGGTGAATTATTAATTTTTTCTAAATTGTAAACAATTTGTTATTTAGCAATTGAATTCTCCTTTTTTGGCAATACTAAAGTAAATAAGTAAAATACGCTTGTCCGTATAACTCATTGCAAAAATTTGCAAATATAATAATGATAACTCAAGCAGAATTGAACGTAATTAATTATTTTTGTAATCAATTATCCACGCTTCCGATTATTGTAATAGTGATTACAAAGTAATCATCATTATTAAGAAGTCACGATTACAGGTCACGATTATTTACTGAGTACTGATTGAGATAAGAGTTAAACAAAATCTGAAAACAATATTTGAACTTCCATCTGTTATTTCGTGCCAAGAGCTTGCACCACATGAAAATGTGGATAATAACCAATGAATAAGAAACTAAAGGAAGGCCTACAGCGAAATTTTTAAAGATTTTCCAATATCACTCACACTTTCCACTACATATGCCATATTTGCCACAGCTGTTGTAAACTTATTGGGCGTTAATGCTGAATCCGTCGGATCGGAAAAAATACGAATCTTCTGTATTTGTTTTTGTAAAGCAACAATAAATATAGGGGATCTGCAACTGTTTCCGATCCGACGGATTCAATAATAACTCCGATTTTTTTTGGGAACTGGAAACTGGGAATCAGAATAACATTTTAATTGCTCCCAAGAAAATTTTATTCTCACGGCGTCCCTGCACGAAATTACACAATTTTAAACAAAGAGAAAACAACAACTGGGTGAACAGGTGACAACAGGAATTTATAGACACAAATCAGGATTTTGCGTAAGATAATATTGAAGAGGGCATTAAACTACAAATGGAAAAGGATTGACCTAAATAATTGCAAAAAATAATCGATACAACAGTGTAGCAGCTGTCTGTTTGTAAAGAATGCATTTATTGTATGCATAATTAATTTTCGCGATAAGGGCACTTTAAAAATGTGACTTTCCTTGAAGAACACCTTGTAATTTTCTTATTGTACAACATCCAACTGGAATGAACAATATTTCAGCCTATAATAACAGTATTAAACCGCCTCCTTATTTGCTTATTCGAATATTTCTCTTAGAGCATAATCACTTCTTTACAGGCCAGGGTACCACCCGTGCGTCCCGCGAAAATGCTTCTTTAGGGACTAGGGCTCCACCAGGCCCCTCAAACAATCTCCAGACAATTAAAATGTTTTTTCCAAAGGTTCAAAGGTCTGTGATAAATCAAAAGAGGTAATCTGAAGCGTTATAAACAATCTTAACCAAGGGATTTGATAAATAAATAACAATAAAGTTATTAAGTAATTGATTAAATTCAACGATACGTATCCTATAGGAGTAGAATAATAAAATCACTATGATGACTGCATTCTGGGACATCCAGATGGCATCCTGGCATGTGAAGAAGCATTTTTTCTGGATGCACGGCTGGCAGCCTGGCTTGTAAAGAAATATTTTTGCGAACGTACGGGTGGTACCCTGGAACACAACCTATTAATGTTCAATTACCAGTATAAATAAAGGCTATTTACGTAGGGAAGCCTGGAAAGCCGAGAATTCTCCTAAAATCACAATAAAAAGGCAGCCTTTATTTAATGACTACTTCTTGAAAATATCATTTCTGATATAATACAACGCAGTCATTTAAGACACTATTAAAAAAAAGATTTTAAATATAGCGAACTTTAGGGTGCAGTAAAATTGTTATTGTTAATATTTATTAAAGTTAGATCTCAGCTCAATACCTCAGAATTCAATTGTATTCTGGAATAATTGGTTAAACTACACTGCCAAGTGTACAAATACTTTTTTTACTTGGGAAATTTATTAGTTTTCGCATAAATTATCCTGAAATCACCTCACGACATTTACGATATCCTCCATCTTAACAAAAATAGCATAATAGATTAAAATTGGAACATTTATAGCTCTAAACTTTTCGGTCACCATGTTAACAGTTTCCAAAATTTGACCGAGATGTTTCCAAAACTTTTTCTCTGTTCAAATGATATAACAAGTTCTATTACAAGACATTTCAAATATAGATTTGATATAAAAATCAAAAGAATTAGAGTTGCAAAAAATGCCTATTTTCAGCATGTAACAAAGAACAGATTCCCGAGTTTTCTACTTTACGTCAAAGCTTATAAAATAACCGAACTCTTGGCAGAAATCCAAAGTATCTTCTCAAGTGGATACATGTAAACATTGGCTCCACACCAGAAGCACGATTTGTGCACGGAAAGACCCAAAATTCCAGTTTCTTTTTAGTGTAATAGCCGTTGTTCATCCGTTTTTCTACACGACAAACTTTTCTGGTCGAAATTATTGACAGCAACTTTCACAACCATTAAAAATGGGAAATTAGTTTAATCAACTTAAGGTACTCTGAGCACCATATGTCCATCGTAAGTCAGCTTTTGCATTGCCGGCCTAGTTTCATCATGCACAAATTAAACCTATTAGTGCTTCATGGATATTTGAGTTCGTTCTAACTTTGGACTGTAATTCCGAAAATAGCCAGAAACACGACTAATAGCAGTGCAAATGAGGCGCTTCGGCGGCTCTGATAGCTGCTTGTTGTTGTTGATGAGAATTCTATGAATTTGTTCTATCGATATAACTAAATAATAATGAAATTCAATTCCCTCCTTTTTTCGGTTTATTTTTACATTGCGATGCCCGCGTAAATGGAAATGCATAGAGACAAGTATTTACGTGCACAGCAGTCGGCAGAGGAATTGCGCCATCAATTGGATACAATCAATAAGGAAAGCGCCCGTGGCCAAGACCAAACGAATAGCAACTTGCAACTTGCCAACGAGCGATTCAAGGAGCAACTAGGAGAGCTAGGTCACTTACCTTTCGTTCTAGAAGCTAAACAGTTTGAATTGCAAGAAACTCAAACAAAATTAAAATTGGCAGAGAAAACCATCACTGCATTGTCTGGAGATCTGGAGTCATGCATCGTGAAATGTGAACTTTTGCAAAAGAGTTTAGAACAAGAACGGGCGAAGACAACAAGACTACACCAGGAAGCTGAAGGCTACCTTGGTGAGAGTAAGTTTCTCAGATATAAGAAAATGCTTTGATTAACTTACCTTTTCCTCTGTCCAGTTGCTGCTTGGAAGGAAAAATATGATGACCTGGAAAAAGAAAACAGATTGTTACTAAGGAGCGTCGACAAAATGAAATTCTTGGAAGATTGTCTAGAATCTAAAACAAGTTTGACAATGGAATTGAATCGGCAAATCGAAAAGATTAGACAGGAAAATTCCAAACATGTAAGTGCTTTAATTTCGCTTTACTCATCGCTAAAAGTAGAGATGGGCATATACGTTTCCCACCTTCAAGTGATCATAATAAGCTTCGTTTTACTAAAATAAAGGAGCGAAAACTGATTTCTGTTTATCTAGCAGATTATATTCATAGTACATATAATAGAAACGTCAAACTTAAATCCCTGCCAAAATATGCGAATTATATTCAAGAGAGAGATAGCCTTGAGCTTTGGGGATGCTTTAAACCCGACGCGATTTGCTCTGCCCCAGCCGTCGTTAAGTTACCCATCATGCATATTCGATTATTATTCAAGACATTACCAAGAGAGTCAAGCACTGATTCAAGTGAGTACGCAAAATCGAGAATGCTATTGTCAGCACAGCTGTGAACTTAACAGGGAATGAAAGACAAAAGCTCATTAATGAAAAGTAGAAAGAAAGTGGGGCAAAATGCAGAACCTTTTGATACACCAGCATTGATATTATAAGCGTTGGAGGGGTAACAGTAACACAGATCGAACGGTCAGGAGGTTAATTTGTTAAGTTAGAAGGCCTTCAGATATCAAATGTAACCGCGACTCTCCAAAACTATGGAGGCATTGATGACAGTGTTCTGTAAGGAATGTCATGAAGTTACTAGTTGAACGCCCTACGCGAGAACCATATTGGCGTGCCTGAATTAGGTGATTAGTTTCGAGGTATTTCATCAATTTCGCGTTTATAAGTGTCTCGGAAATTTAGCCGGGATCGCAGTGGTGGTCTACAATTAAAGTGCTTGCTAACTTCTCCCTTTTAAGAAATTGGCTGAACATGGAACAGTTTCCATAATGATGCAATACCATAAGATCCGGTGGCTTTGGACACGTCGAGGTTCGCAAGAATTTTATAAATTTTACGTGTACAGAGATGGAATCGTCCTTGATTATATTACATTCGCACGACTATGGATTTTAGGAGAGAAATCCGAACGTAGCGAAATTAGCAGCCGGAACCTTTGCCTTACTCAATGAGTATGTATAAATTCATGAATGAGGGGATGGTATGGAAGAGGTGCTAAAATTGTTCTTGACAGATTTCATCAGCGGCCAAAAACCTTTGCCAGGATTTCTGTCACAGGGACACATCAAACCAATACCTTTACAGTGATTGAGATTGAGTTGGCAAATTTTAGACGCTACTAATTATACTGTTTACTATTTTTCTTCTCTACATCTACATCGATAAAAATGAAAATTGAATTTGATACAAAAAATTCCAAGACTATTTTACACATATTTCCCAGTAGAAAAATGCTTTTTGTTTTTTCGCGAAATAAATGCATTCATTAAATCTCATT